>JAOEGT010073074.1:0-15876 GCA_025447795.1 Speoplatyrhinus poulsoni
ACGGGCGGACGCAGACATCTCAAGTGGCTCTCTGAGTCAGCGTGATCGCAGATGTGTTAGTAGATCCCTGCAGCTTTACAGTTACCCAAACTGCTCTCTTCACATCGCTTAGTGTTGGTAAAAGCATAGAGATCTAATGAGCTGTAATGTTCATTTATTTTACAACACGTTCGCATCTTAAGATTTTACAGTTTGAACCACGTATGTTCACTGTTAGAGAGGCATAGAGGGGCAGAGGGAATTGAATGGGTTTCTCCCTTTTGCCTGTGGAATTCTACGGAGCATGCATTTGACTCTTTGTGTATTTTCTGTGGACTATGTAGGCTGGTAGTCTTGATGGACGGCAGGTTTTTTTTCTTGTAAGGAAACTATTCCTTTCAATAAGCCCAATTAGGTCTCTGTTGTATACACTTTTTGGCAGATTGCTAAAAATGTTTACCTGTACAGACGTTAAATCCTTTCGAAATCAGGTGCATAATACTGGAAGTTACATAATGCTGTGAGCAGAGCTAACAGCATTTCTCTTGTGAGCACGTATAGTAAATGCAACGTGTGTGCAATGGGGATGATGGTGCTATTTAATTCAGCCAATGAATTGACTTTTATAACAAGGGTCCCAGGGTCTACAGAATGGTCTAATAACTATAGTGTAGATAGCATTGACCTCACTGGATGATTCAAATTAAATATTGGGCCATTCTTACCTGTGGAATACTGAAGGAGTTTAGTAGTTTTACAACCATGTCTGTGTGTGTTATTTATCTTATCTCTTAATTAGATGTAGTTGTGCTGTGTTTTTCCTCATTGTGCGCTAATGCATTCATTATGGGCAGCAGTTAAACTGAATCACAGCAACACAGAATGGGAATACTTTGAAGGGTCTGCTTAAACTGTTCAATGTTCGTTGACCGATTCCCAACAGAATGTCTACAGTGGTAGGCCCATGCTTCGGCAAAGTCCTTATAGGCAAGTCTCCCCACTCGGCAACAATCTTTTAACTTCTGGACTTTTATTTAGCAAGTACTCAATGGCATGATCGTTGGGACACGTATACGATCATGTTCTTCCAACTGTCACCTTTGGCGTTTCAGAATTCTCTCAAGAGAGCTCCATTCAAAGTGGCATGTCTCCTCTATATAACGTCTCTGAGTGGCATGTCTCCTCTATATAGTGTGTCTATGTGGCATGTCTCCTCTATATAATGTCTCTAAGTGGCATATCTCTATATAGTGTGTCTAAGTGGCATGTCTCCTCTATATAACGTCTCTAAGTGGCATGTCTCCTCTATATAGTGTGTCTAAGTGGCATGTCTCCTCTATATAATGTCTCTAAGTGGCATGTCTCCTCTATATAGTGTGTCTATGTGGCATGTCTCCTCTATATAACGTCTCTAAGTGGCATGTCTCCTCTATATAGTGTGTCTAAGTGGCATGTCTCCTCTATATAATGTCTCTGGCTTTGGCTTGGGTTTTGTTGTGTTGCCATACTTAAAAACTATTCCTTTAGCGTGTGTATGAACTTGCGAGTAAGTTACTTTTTTTTCATAGTCTCTGTGTGGATTGAAGCCCTAAAGATCGTGTTCGTGACTTATGGCTTACAGGCTGAAATGAGGCAGGTGTTGAAAAGTGAAACATCAGTTTCCTCCTGCTAATTAAACTGATTTGTAACATGTCCTTTAGATTTGTGTCTCTGTCGGTATTCACTCACGTCTCGCATCTTATCTCATCTGAATGAGGCGGGAAAAGTAAAGTGTCTCCATCTTAATTTGGATATCACACTGTGATGAGAGAGCCAGCGTGGCAATTCAAGTCTCCTTGAAAAACGGAAATTAACTGAAAATTGATGTACATTTTAAAGCTGGGAAGGAAGTATGATAATTGAAATGAACTACTTATTAGCGACATTAACCAAGAATTCTTCTACCCAAGACCCCTACGAAGAGGTAAGTAGAATAATTGAGGTGAATGTATTTTATTTCTGAAATGATAGATGCAAACTTATTTCATAATGTCTTTATTTTCTTCACTATTAGTTTCCTCTAGAATAACATCCCAAACCTATAGCCTAATACTGGAGGCGAAATATTTTCCACTTGTCTTTTTTTCTGAGTGACAAAGCTCTGAAAATATTTCAGTATTTCTTTGGTGAAAGATTGTGCCTTGAGAGGTGCAAAATAAATTGCTATAAAACTGCAGTTGACTGTAGTATGATCTTTATGAATGCAGTAGTGGCATGATTTTGTTCCATTAACCCCCGCCCCGCCATAAAAAAAGGAAAACGCCAGGCACTATATTATGCCAGCTCATTCCCCCCATTTTTTTCATCTCTATCCAGGCTGAGTTGCTCTACTACAGCATATTTCCTCCACAATCTAGTTTAGACTACTACCGCATCTGGCCATCGTCTCCAACCCTTAACTCTCTCTCTCTATCTTGCTGCGCCCTATAGCCGGCTCCGGGGTTGAGTTATTAATGCCTGGGGAGGCAGTGAGATGATTTCATTGCGTATTCAGGTGTGTGGATGGATGGCTTTCAGACGCAGCCAGGGAAATGCCGAGGAGGAGAGCCTCTGTGGGGAATAAATATACCTGTCGCTTGCTGATGCATTGGCCCGCACTCGCCTCAATGCAAATCAGCCACTCTCGTTCTCCGTAACTACCTCTGGTATTAGTCTCCCCCTTCCTATTCCCACCTGGCTGGCATCCACACAGTCAGTCACCACCCCAACCCCTCCAAACCCCGAGTGCGGGGTTCTCGAGTGTGGAGTGGCTTCTACTCCTTGGCAATGCAGAAACCCTCGGTGTTGCTTCTTCACGGGCGTTGATGACACCCAGAGCATCAGAGGCACATCTCTCGCTGCATCTCCCCCGACGATGACTCTTGTGGTCTCGTGGTCCCTGCCTCTCTTGGAGGCCAGACAATTAGGACCGAGGGTGGATGTTCAGGTTGGTTTGTGCAGAAGCACGCCTGTGTCACGGTTGCTTATTTGACCGACGGCCGTAACAAAAAACATTCATTTTTGTTGTGTTTGGTGGGAGGGTGGGGGTTGGTGGGGGAGAGAGAGAGGGAGAGAGAGAGTGAGAGAGAGAGAGAGAGAGAGAGAGAGAGAGAGAGAGAGAGACGGCTGTTAGTCATTTCTTTTCATCTTCTTTTTATTATTCTCTGTCTTTCCCCAGTTTATTTAGTGGCATTCTTTAAATTCATCCAAGTGGAAATTTTGCGTAGTCGTATCACTTCATATTAGCCAAGGCCAGTGTCAGCGTGCGTATGTTGCATGTAAATTCCACGGATAAGAAGAGACTGTAACAATATCCACTGTGTGGCGCTTGCACCCTAATTAGCTGTAATGGCAGAGGATGACACAAACAAAAGGGAAGCTACCAAGGGGCAGTCTTTTAAAGCTACGCTTGAAAACCGTGAGAGGTATTGTATCTTCTCCAACACCTTTATGGTATCTCTCTAGCGCTGAGGTCTCTCACACAGGACCGTCCTGTAATTATTCACCGTGCTGGAGACACCATATAATGAGCTGTTCCACAGCGCTATAGAACATAGCAAGACTAGGTTTAGTGATAGATGCGGCAAGTGGCGTTGTCTTCGCCTGTGACAGATGAGCCACGTCTCTCCGGATGTTTTCTGAGGAGTTGACATTCCTGGGCGGGCGGCGTGCACGGCCTTGGCAATAGGCCGGCCTCCCTCCCTCCTTCGGGATTATGGGGCTTTTGTACGAGGAGGGGGTGTGGGGGTGTAGGCAGGCTTCATTTAGAGAAGCAGCGGGGAATAATATAGCAGCAGCGTTTGGATGTGTCAGGTCCCATATCTCTGGCTGTTCTATTAGAAATAGATCCCAGTGCGGGACAATTAACCCCGCAACCTAACTGCAGATCTGTGCAGTAACGGCCCAGCGTGGGGCGATAAATCAAACTAAGGGGGACAGACTTGCACCCCCCTCCCCCCCGCCCCTCTTGTCATTCCCATCCTCCCGCCCCTTCCTTCCCTGTGGGCTGGCAGCGGATGCCTTCCATGGCCTGACAACATGACGGGGGATCTGCTCGAGGTCTCGTCATGTTCCTATTATCGCCAAAGGTAAAGGAGTGATTCAACGGAGGCTATAGTGGACAAGAGCACTCATGAATTAATAGTTTGTGTTTAGGAAATGAAACAAGCCAAGCCTTCTTCCATTCAAACAAAGCTCCACGGCTTCATACACCCAACTGGTTCGTAGTGAATATCTTCTGAGAAAAGAAAGCCCTGAAGCGTGGCCACACAATGGTTCTGTTGGCCAATTTGCTTCCCAACTGCCATTGTCGTTCACATTGAGACCATTTGTTTAATGGCAGATTAGAGCAGAGAATTAGCAAGCCGTAAAGCTGTAGACCATGGGGGTCACCTTCTGGACCAACCCGTGGTTATGTCCATCATCCATCTCTGTCCCGCTACAAGCTATAGTAGCGCTGGCACCGGCTCCGGTCAAACTCCAGGGCCATTCTAGGGCCCAATCCCATTTCTCATATTTACCCCTACCCCTTGTAACTTCGTTCCAAGGGGCAAATATTCCCCTACGAAATGGGACAACACTTCCAAGAACCAGTAATCGAGAGTGTTTTTACCGGCTTTTAATATTATATATATTATATAAAATTTCCATAATGCTATTATGGCATTTGCAGTAATGTTACCCATCACATCTACGGTACGGTATCTGATGGGGAGACTGAAACATTACTTGATTAGCAAGCTAGCATAGATAATCAGAACACCAGTGGGCTTGGTACAACCGGTAACTATCTCTTTTTTTTTAACGCGTTCTGAAGAAAAACTAATAGCTTACAATGAAATTACATTAAACTAAGGTAATACAATGATTGTCATAATTTTTTAATCTTTAAAAAGCGGAGAAAATACTTACATTTGTGGGTTTATTTAGTCGGTTGAGCAGCCATTATGCCGGTAATTCACATTACCGAACGTATCCAATGTATCAAAGCACTTCGTTTGGAGTGTGCCTGTGAAAACACAGTTTGAAGGGCTATATAGCCCTAACACTTCGCCCTAGCCCTCGATCCAAACAAGAATTGGGACACCCTGAACTCACAAAACGGAGGGTTGGGGCTAAGAGCTAGGGGCAAAATGGGATTCAGCCTATCTGTCCGCTGTTGGCTTTTTATTCTCCCACCACTGGGTTAACATGAGATATGGCAACAGCGCTGATGAGAGCACATTATTCAGGACCCAACGGTCATAAAAAGCCACAAATATTAAAAGTAATTTGAAATAATGAGCATTTCTGGCGCATGTTACAGTTACAGCATGTGGTTTTGTTTTATAATAATCACAGCATTCCTCAAAAGTCTGTTCTTTCCTCTTTGTTGCTGTTTATAGATGTATGTGGTGTGTGTGTGTGTGTGGAACATGTTGTTTGAGGTGGAATTCTCTGAAGTGGGTGCATGTGTCTTATGGCGGGAGAGCCTATTTGTGTGGCTGGAGTGCAAATTGCATTGTGGCAGGCTGTTATTAATCTGTGTATGGGCGAGGGGTTGAGTGGGGTATAGATGGCCGTCTGTCATCTGTCCCGTATTCAGTAATGGGAACCGGTTCAGAGGTGGACTTGTGTTAAAATGCGGACCGGGTGAAGTACAAATACACACACAACACCAGATGACCACAATGGCATGGCTGCCACAGAAAAATTGCCCAAATTGGGTTCTGCTCAAGGGGCAATACTGAAGTGCCAGCATCTGCAGTTCCGTGAATGGCCACTTGAGGCCGGTTCCAAAAACGGGGTCGTTGCCCTTTTGGTCCAACTTTATAATCAGATAAAAACATGTTTACTTGGCCTGGTACAAACAATGTCTTTGGTCTCTATAGCTAGCTCTGTAACTGTGTAGTTACTTATAGGTGAACATAAGTATTGCAATGACGACGACGGCCAGATCCAGCACAGCTTGAGCTTCAAGCCCCGTCCGCTAGAAATTCCACGGCGGACGTGTATTTATAGGGTCTGTGGTTCTACCGTGTTTCGACCTTCACAATGTGGTTTGGAATACTGTATGTGAATGAGGCCTGATTCAATTAGACTTTAAGGAGACACTTTGAGGACAATTAGTATTACTAATACTAGGGAGGGAGTTATGCATCTCAACGATGCGTACAAATAGCCTGGGAAAGTTGTGGATTGACCTTCTGGCTGGTAAAATGCAAGCCTATCCTGATCTAGTTGGTTTGACCCAGTGGGGGTGAGGAGATTGTAATGTGAGGGATTTATAATATGACGCCAATTTTGAAACTTAAATTTTTTTTTATCGTCTTTAATACAATTTGTATGGTAGTGTGTAATGTGTATGGTTGTTCATTTTTTAAGCTTTATGTTATTACGCTAATAAAATAAACCTGTGGCTTAATCTATTTGTAACACAAACCGCTTCCCCTCTTCCCTCTGTCTTCAGCAGCAGGCTGCACCTTCGACGAGGACTCGGACCCCAGTCTGTGTGACTTCACCCAAGGGGAGGAGGACGACTTTGATTGGCAGCTGTACCGGACCCACAATTCACCGCACGCCTCTGCTGACCTCCTCCGAGGTCAGTGTTCGGTCCTCCTGATCCACCGTCCCCCAGTTCTACAGACGTGGTGCTGTAGTAATACAGCTCTGTGCATGTGGCATAGGTCTCCTTATTGCCGGACCCAACACACAATATTAGCTGTGACTCATGGAACGGATTAGAATGGCAGTTGATTAAAAAAAATAATAATAATAATTTTAAGGTCTTTTAATATGTTTTTCCAGTTTTTTGGTAAATTGTGTACTCTGAAGGGGCCTGCACAGGTCATTTTGCAAGTAATTGCAAAATGTCATTAGTGATGTAGGGTGACACTTAAGAGACCAGGACCGCTCCATTTCTGCTCCCACAGAAATGCATTACGTTGCTCTATCTTTGTTTGCATCACTAATATCTTTCAGTCTAGGGCCCTGCTTTTGAGCCCGAGCCCGATGTGCCCCGACTTATTTATGCCACTCGGGCCGGGCTTCGGGCCCATTTTCACGTCAGTTCACACGCGGGCCGGCTATTAGGTTTCTCCTCCTTTCTCTTCATCACTTAATTAAAAGAATCTATGAGAAGTTGATGATGGTAAAACAAACAGAAGACGTTATATAGACGCTGCGATCAACGCCAATTATGAAGTGATTGGTGTTGGTGCGCTCGTTGTTTTACATCGGGGCATTTCTTTGAATCCTGTTTTAGAACTCAAGAAGGCACAGACACCGCCCCTCAATGCGTGGCCGTGAGGTGAATCAAGCGCCAGTGAAGCCTTTGTAATTTTCTCCGCTTACAGATATATCTTTGACTTTGATGACAGATGGAAAATCGCAAAGATTTGTACGATGGCTGGTAGAAAGTCCCAGTTTAATTGCTAGCGTGCACCAATCAATTTATATAGCCGGTTGTGCGGCGTGCATGCTCCACGGATTTCATGCTCATGCAGTAACTCATCATGATTACAAATGTAACATAGGCTACTGTTCATCTCACTGATAAGAGTACATGGCTTTATTTTAATCAAACTGATTCTGTCCTGCTAAACGTATTTCACCTATATATGCTGCATTGGAAACGTAAATGCAATGAACGCGAAACAAAAGGCACTCTAAAAATAACTTTGAACTATTAGTGGTTAATGAAATATCATGACGGTCATATTGACGGATCGAGAACGTCTACCGCAAACAAACGTAGGTTACAGGCTGTGTAATGGGAAAGTGGGAGAAGATAAAAAAAAAGCTCAATTCTGGCTGTTGCCGAGAATTCTGTTAAGCTGTCGGGCCTAGATTTGACACCTGTGCAGGGCTCCATTCCTGTCCCTTAAGTGGGCGTGGACAGTTGGAAACTGGAATAATATGATACCTTTTGAAAGAAAAGGATAACAGCTCTGTCTGATCAATCAATCAATTAATTGGTTGATTGAATTCATTATCGTGCCACACACCAACATCGGTGCCCAGCCAAGAAATGTGGAAATAACCCATTGTGTCATGCAAGTCATGCAAATTAATGCCATTCAGTTTGTGGTCCGCACATAAGGACTACACACAATGTGCAAATCAACCTTGAGGTGTCCTGCATTCATAACTCATCAGATTTAATGAAGCAAAACCACTATCTGCTATGTGCTTTCCCTGGAGATGGTTTCTTGTTAGGCAGGCTCACACAGGGCTAAAGGAAAGCGTTCTATACTGGTCTATACTGGTGGTTGCCACATGAAGATGGAATGCATACTGCTCTACTACTATCAGTGACCAAAATGCACACATTTGAATAGCAAAAAGAGCTCTGCATTAGGGCTGAGCACAGGTGCTCGAGTGCTCATCTGTGACAGCAATGCTCGATCATACTTTTTCATGATCGATGATGACAATGAAAAAATAAATGGCTGAATTAATTAAATTAATCTCTCAATTTAATTAAATAGGCTATGTAACGTGATGTAACATTTTACTGCAATCGTCTAGCAGGTAGTCTGGAAACAAACAACTCAACATCGCCGTAGGTTTGATTGATGCAGTCTGACCAAACAGAACGCAGATTTGTTCCTATCCATGGTTCCTATCTGCTATCTGCCATTTTATCCAACAAACAATACTTTCCGCCTGTCATCCCATCGACATCTCAGTTACACTTTCAATTGAATCGTAACTTTATGAAAATTCAGTTCTTACCATTTTCTGAAACCGGGAAAACTGCAGCTTATTCGATGGATTATTTGGATAAAAACTGAAAGATCACGGACGTACATCCAAACACATGGCGTGTGTTTTAAGGTAATACACGTACCGCCATCTCTCTTTTTTCTCTCTCACTCCCTCTTGTTCTGCATGCTGCTTCTATACGGTATCCTAGTATAGTGTTGGTATAGGGTTACTAGTCCCCCCCCCCCCTTCCCGTGAATACAAGTACTCGAGTACTCGCTCGGTTTCTCTGTCAGGTACTCGAGCAGTCAAAATCACCAAAATGCACCTCCCCACTCTGCCCGCTGGTTATTTTTTTTATATAAATATAAATCTGCTGTTCACACAGAGCAGAATCAGATAATGTTCATACAGAACATAAACGGATAATGTGGCGTCAGATGTTCGATGATGAGGTACAATAAACGATACCCAGTATTATGTATATTGTGTATATTATGTAGAAAACGATATTTACCCTTACAGATTTTCTCAGGCAGCTGGAAGTCTAATGAGAAAATGAAAGCTGTATGAAGCAAATGGAAATGTTAAAACAATTTAATTAGAAGTTGATTTGCATTATAAACTGTGGGGAATCCTCTCACTTGATAGGAACAGTTTTCATGTGCGTTGCTAAGCATTTAATTTTAGGTGTAAAATTCCATTCTAGTTCCAGTCTGTATACATATATTCGTAACTTGGCTAAGGCTAAACTATTTAACTGCACCCCATTCACCTTCCTATAATCAGCATTCCAGTCAGAATCTGCCAGGTAATTCAGGGCAGGCGACGGGATAATTAATACTTTTCCCTTAGGGTTTAATTAAAACTTACCGCTGTGTCAAATGGCATTTACAGCAACCCTGGGCATTCACTGAAATGGAATAGCACAGGTGGAGAAGCAGGTACTGTATTCTACACATGAAGTGTTCACAGGGTGTTCTGGGACCCTACTTGGTATCGACCTGTATCGAGGAATGAGAGACGTATATTCAATGCAATGTCTTTGCTTTGCTTTCAAACTGCGCACACAGTGTGTGTGTTGATAATGTCATTCACCTGTATTCTAAATGCCAATGTATAGTGAGAGCAGTATCCTACACTTGACATTCTCAGTATTAATTAATGTTAATATTATTTATTGTAGATATTGGCACTGGACTGCCTAATCCTACTTTTGCTGACATCCGACGCCATGTCAATGTAGGACTTTCATGATCTGCTGTCTCGTCAGTCAAGGTGGTGGTGGGGGGGTAACTTGTGCTTTGAGATAAGACTATTTACACTGGACTGATATTAACTTTCTGGGGCTGAGAAATTGGTGTCGGGGGAAGATTAGTAAACACAGCTGAGATACCAGCTCGAGGCTCCCAGGAGAAATTAGGGACCACATCCCCCCACAAAAGGGAAAATTGTGTGCGATAAAATTCTGCGAGATATCATAATTTCCATTTTTTTTATCTCATTGTATTTAATAAAAAAAAAAAAAAAGTATTTATTAGATGCCTAGCTGTTTGTAATCTTTGAAGTTCATTCTAATGAACTTCAAATTAGCATGGCAGGTTGTTTTTGACCTTGTGGAGCCGAACTTGGTCTGTACTGTACAAAAGTAGCACTTTGTGAGAGAGACGTTCATTAGTGCACAAACGTTCTGGGTGTGTTTTTAATATTCATAGCAGGGAGAAGGACTAGCCTTCAGGTGTTCTGTATGTAAGACACGGCAATCAGAGGTGCCGTTTGAGAAGCCAGAAGGTTTCTCTGTCCTCTAAGGAAACAAGTGTGTATTTTAGTGCTATACCTATAAAAGGCCTGCCAAGGATGTTCCACTGCTCAGCAATCAGTATTGATAATTAAATACCATTGCTAATAATTAGCATACTTTAATAGCATTGCTGCGTATTAATCTCTTCTACATCTTTCCATTAAATTAATAACTTCTGCAGTATTTGTCCAGTTACACAGTACAACCTGTCCTGTACTAGTAACCCTTTGAATCAGCCTGTCCTTTCAAATATCACAGTCTCCAGTTGAATAGAATCTCAAGTTTGCGTTTGGTAAGGAGTTAAATAAAGCATGGCTCTGAGCGTTGGGTTGAGGTCAGAGCCCGGTTCAAAGGTCACGTCATTCTGTAGCCTTCAGCCGAATTGAATAACCTTTACAGGGGTCATTTCTACAGTGCAACACAAAGTCCTTCATTTGAATCACACTCACACACACCCACCACCAAGAAAAGTTGCATCTTCTGTTATTAGCGGCCAACGCTACACCCTCCCTGGCTTCAGCCACACAATGTACAGTGTGTGTGTGTGTGTGTGTGTGTGCGTGTGTTTCATTTAAACGCTCATATCCTCCTGAACACATGAGTAAGACCAAAGGAGATGTTTGGTTAGTAATAGTATCAGAGCTGACCAGCTTCTCTCAGGTGGTTCATGCTCTATATCAGATCTCCCCACTTGAATGTACGCTCGAGTAGTTTGGATTCAGATCAATTTGCGCCGATTTTGTAATTTGTTTCTTCGTTGGGAGAGATGATCTACTAATGGGGAGACATGGTTTTCATTGACATATTTTGTGTAATTGCAATACCATTGAGGTGGAATTCATGTATCATGTCAGCATTCGCTTTTACTGTGACTTTGTAGTCACTTTCTTTCGGATAAGCTTTTTTTTTTTTTTATTGAGGCAAAGACAAACAAACTCGCCAAGCTAAGGAGGGAAAAACAACAGGCAAAAGGCAGTTACTCAGCTATCACGCTGTGCGTTCATCATCCATTGCCAGCATTTTGAAAAACATGATGTACCCAAACTGGTTTTGACTTCTTTGTGCAATCCTTTTCTCCAATCTTTGCTGCTTGATGTATGGTGAATTACAGTTGAGAACTACCATACATGCCAGAGCTCAGGCAAATGAAACAAGCCATGGCACACTGCAAATGCCACATCTCGTGGTTGGCTGTGGTTGATGATTTGGAGCTGTTTAACTGAAAGCCTTAGCTCGGAAATGAGGAACCATTGCTCTGTGGTTTTCATTTTAAGAGATCTGTTTAGGCAGTGAAAAAGAGCGTGTGTATAAATTCCAAGACCAGAAAAATGGTTTGGAAATAGATGGCGCTTGAAGCCATGGTTGAATAAATGTTAATATAATGGTTTAACAACATGTTGGCGTCATGGGAAAGCTTGCTTTACACTTCAAGGCTAAAATCACACGGTGATAAACTAGACGAGATAAGATAAAGGGCTGTGTAGTGTGTGCAAATGCATTTAGTCTTATTCTGAGAGGTAATGAAACCTTTTTTTATGTGTTCGTGCTTGAAAGGTATATTTATTCACCTCTGGGAAAACTCCTTGGTTCAAGATGAATAGGACCGTATGTAGTAATCACAAAGGTCCTGCATGCAATCTCTTGCATCTCCATGAGAAATATAGCCTCCTCAGCTGAACCTCAAACATTTGACCTAATTAATTTCTAATGATCTTGAGCCCTCGTTTCCTCGTTTGCATGAGGCAAAAAGACGAAATAACATAAATTACATCGGCTGTGAAATTGTTACCAGCCACTGGAGTGAATTCAAACGTGAACGGTGAACGTTGACAATGACAAGAGTGTGTCTCAAATTGACCTCTAACCTCCAAGTGCAGTGTGGAACATTTCCCTCTTAATAATAACAATAACAAGAATAAAAACATCTAAAAGGAATATATTCCCTTTTTATTTTTGTCCAGAAGCCTAGTCGGAGACAATGCTGAAATTCTGAAATGTGTATACTGTATTATGACGGGGTGTCTCCAATTCAAGGGGAGCAGATTTTTGTTACATAAATGTTAATTTGAGAATAAAGGGAGCAGTTATTACCCACCTTATGGATTCACTAAGAATAAAACCACAGGTGGAATTGAGACACATGATACAGCTGCATTCTGTTAGCTGCAGGTCGTGATTACTGTCAGTTTAAAGAGATGACTGGAGGGCTTTTACTCTGAAGGCCTCATTGTAAGGACATAATTGAGTTACAGGCAGCACCTTTAGCTTCACAGCGAGTCTCTCTCTCCCTTTCTCTCTCTCACTCTCACACACACATACTGGTCTTTGACTAAATGAATAATGAATGATTGATGTAAACAGGACATTTTATTAAAATGGCTGCGTGGGTGGAAACAGAGAGCCTCTGATGTACAGTTAGAAGGAATTGTGGAAAAAAAACAAAACAATTTGACATAAGTTATTCTTAGCGTAGCTGCAGTAAAATTGTAGCTAGGGTGTTGTTAATATTACCCACAATTTAAGACTGACCTGACGGAATGGAGCAACATTCAAGGAAGCTGCAGATTTAAGACCGTTAGGCTACCATATGTTTTTTTTCTTTATTAACATTTATTGCCAGGCTTATAAATATTGACTGCAGTGAGTGGACGAAGAAGGGAACATTTAGTCTCGGTCACTGTGTTGCTCGGAAGTCATAATATTTACAGCTCACGTCTGGGTTCCAGTCGTTGCTCCCTGCGCTCTGTAAACCTGAAGGCGAAAGCTTATGTGCGTAGAGCACCTAAATGTACATGAAAGACGCCTTTATTGCCCACTGGCTTGGAAATATTGAAATAAAACCTTGAAATATTTCACATTTTATTCCTTCTCCTAGTTATGATAGTATGCCCCCCCCACAGTAAGTGATTAATAGAATACGAATAAGACGTTTGCCGTGCACATGGCTGGTGTTGGTATATCTCAGTGTGTAATGAGGGATACTCATAAGCGCTGGAGGAGTTCAACACTTCTTTGCGCTGCTGTACTGTTCTTTGTTCAGCTTTTTCTCCGCAGCCCACATTGGATATTTGCATTTCAGCGGCATGTTGACTGACCGTGATAAGTGGTAAGCCTCTGCTCTGAGTATTCTGAGTGGCCCGGGCATGGCGGATGTATTACAATGCTTACCAGTAGGCTTTCAGCTTGATTAATTGATAGGAATGCAGAAAGAAATTATAGAAATGCTCTCCAACATCTGATTCAGCTACCTTCAGGGTGGATTAAATGAAATTTTAATGAGCTCTGCAGGGAAATTGGGTTACTGCTGTGGCTAAGAATGGGATATAATAATTAATAGTATATAATAATTTATTATATGAAAAATGTGCTGCTTTGGCTAACATGCTTAATTCTAAGATTTATATAAGATTAACCAGGCTCAGCGCGTCATATCAAAGTATTTTCCTTTCCCATTAATGCAGCTAAAGATTTCCAATAGCCTCTAACATGACTATACTATAGTGTTGATTAACTTGTGTTCAGAAATATTAGGCTATAAAGGTTATTAATTACACACTGCATGACAAATATTAGCAAATATAATACATTTCTGTACTGTATATCAATAGCGAACCGTGACCCTCAAAATTTGCCTAGAGTATGCCATCAGAAGCGGTGATCTTTAACGGTTGCCTACGTGTAAGCACTGACTGCTATATAGTTAATGTTAACCTCACGCACATGCACGCCAAGTGCATTCAATACAGGCCTGGTCTACATATTTTCCTAATGTACAAAATATTGTTAACAGTGTAATGTTTTATCAAAAAGTTAGAGCTTAGGCATAGATTTCTACAAACACGCAAAACAAACTTGCCTGTTGCTTCCCCATCTGACAAGCAACAATCTCGCCAAACAGACCAAGCATCTTAAATTATTAACTAACAACAACTATAGAGAACAACAATTTAAACCGTTGTCTCACGTAGGTGGTCCTTACCTTTCATTTATCTTGATTCTTTATAGCCTAGTAATATCGCTCCGTTAAGTCCTACTGTACCGGTAGGTAAGCTATGGTATGGAAGGCTACAACAATTTGTTTGGCGGTAATCACAGCCTGCTAGTCACAATCAACTCACAACACAGCAGCATAATTCACAATTGGGGTATTCTGAATTAGTCGAACGATGTTCAAATCTTTACAGAATGCCTTCGATTGCCTTTGATTCTGAGTTTAAACGTGAAATGTTAGTAAGCTGCTGCTTACTAACATTTCACGTTTCAGAATCAAAATAATTTTATTGTATAGTTTATAAATCAATATAATATATATTATGTTGGGCCTTCACTGAATACCTTGATGGCCCTGAGGGTTTCCCAGTGCTGTATATACTATACAGTATAGCAATATTATAATGGCTACAAAAGTTTTCCACATGTAGAAATACAGTATCCAGAACACTTACGTAATATTGAGTATTGTATGCTGGAGTTTAGACCATTTTTTGTTTTCATAAACTGCATCTTAATCAAAAGAATATACAATGATTACTGTATATTTTCACATAAGTCATATCTAATGTTTCACAACCTGAAGAAATGTCAATTTAACATATAGTCAATAATGATAGCCCACATTGGCATGGGATCTTATGTATGGGCTAGAAATTAAGGGGTCTTGTGCCATGCATGAATCAATGTGTCCTATTTTTTTTAGCAAAGTGACTACATCTTTATTATGTATCAAACTAAATGTATAATTCAAGAGCATGTTTATTATGAATAAATGGATGTTCCTGTCATTTCTATGCAGTTGTTTATTCGAAATACAGTGAATAAATACAGTAGTAGATTTAAATACCGCTTTTTACTGATGTGATAATTATTCCCAAAGCACTTGAGTCAAAGAAATTAAAGTTCAAAACTTGAGTCACTTTCGTTCATTGAAATTCTATGTGGAATCCATCCCTATTAAGCACAGCAGTTAGTTTGCTACAGGGTCAAAATGGTGCATTTTATTATCTCCAACTTGCTGACTTGCTGTTGGAATGGCATTACTCTCCTGTACAGTATGCTTTATTTTCATTGTAAGGTTGGCAGTTTTTGCTTAGAGGGAAGGTTGGTGGAGGATAAAACCAACATTCTTGCATTCTCTTCTTGGAGATTCACCACCACCTGCTTATACATGCAGCCCACATCAGACCACAATCCCACTGGGACACTGGCCATACTGTATCTTGAGGCGTATTTAAAATGTCATTGCACAAACACACCTGTTTTCTCTTGTACCCCTTTTGCAAACAGTGTTTAAATTGGTGTTATTGGAAAAACCACATAGGTGCCCCTATGAACCTGAGAGCTGTGTTGTCTGGAGCCTAGTGCTCCTGGTAGGGTCTCCCAAGGCAAAGTGGTCT
>JAOEGT010073085.1:0-15873 GCA_025447795.1 Speoplatyrhinus poulsoni
TGGTGAGGCCAGTGAGTTCATCCTAGCAGGGAACAACAACCCCATACTCTATACTCACACACACACACACACACACACGCACACGCACGCACACACACACACACACACACACACGCACACAGTTCACACAATACTCATGCTAATGAATTCTTTCGCAGTGTTATCCTAGCAAGCAACGACCTCTGTACAATGAAGCCTAGGAAAGACAGATGTTTAAGAAGTAGAGTTACAAACTAAACATCTGCTTCAGAAGTGTCATGGCAAGTAAGAAAATAGATATTAGACTCAATAGGGCTCGCTACATTCAAAACCCAGCAAGTGACACACTTGACATCCACACTAACTAATACCAAAATAAACACACACAATCTGGAACACACATGATTTTGGCGCACACATGCACATGCACACACACATATGTGCACACGCACACGCACACACAAACACTGACGTATACAGTGTTGACCTGTCACGAGTAGCAAGAGAGGTTTTACCCAACCCTGGGTTGGTGCCAGTATCTGATGGGAGGAAAAGACCATGGGTTTGATGTGTTAGATTGGCCCTCAGGGGCCAGTAGATCACCATGGAACCTGGACGAACTCAGCTCAATTCAAAATGTAATTTGTGGCTGTGTGGGGGCATGGTTTAGCCTGTGACAAGAGACAGAGAGAGTGTTGGGGTGTGGTTTAAGGGACTCAGGGTTTAGGCCAGGTGTGGACAAGTGGGTAAATCACCTCTCTCTTCTGCTACCCCTCAAACCACCAACGAAGAAGGAAGGGGGCAGGAAAGGAGGGCAAGAAAGCAGAGCAGAGGAGGAGAAGACTACAAACCTCCCTCTCACACCTGTGACAACACTTGAAATACTCATGTGTACTGTACAATCCTGAGAATAGGTGGAGCAATAGCTCTACCTCAAACTACTATAATATGTCGAGCGTGTTCTGCGCTACAGTGGCGTTGCAACAAGGACATGGCAGAGCTTGTCTGACCCGCCATGGCAGGTGGCAGAGCTTGTCTGATTTATTCATACTGTAGGTGTGTGTGGGATAGAAGGCATGGTACATGCTGAAAAGGCATATTGATTGTATATTGCCATACTTTTAGTTTGCTGTTATTATGAATACATATGTAGCTAGCAGTATTTATCATGAGACTGCTGTGATGAAAAGGAAAAGGTCCATAATGTACATGCTCTTCTTCGTTTGCATCACTGGTAAACACATTTTCTAACATAACTGTGTGAAGGTGTGTGACAGTGGGAGTATATTACATGGTTCCAGAGGAGAGTGATGGTGTTTGTTGGTTTGGTGTGTATATAGGCTGATGCAGGTTACTGCCAGTGCCACCCAGTATATTTCACCATCATTTCTCAGAATATAGATGGTTTTTCAGATGTGTCCAATCTTTTCAAGATATAGAGATCTTTGTCCTACAAACCCCTTGAGGAGGAACCTTGTTTGTGTAAAACTAGAGTTGTATGTCTGTTATCTCATTTAGGCAGCCTGGAGAATTGAGACGATAGCAACACTGAAGCATCAGTCACAAGTGAGCTTGTTGGTGACTATTCTGATTCCTGAGCTCCGTAGAATATGATGTCTACGCAAAGAACAAAGATTATTTGGGTCCCAACATTAATACTGTATGTACCCAAGAACTATGTCCTTAATACATCACAGAAACAAATCCCTTTGCATCTATAAAATGTTAAAATTATTATTTATTGAGGTTCCAGTGTTCTTGTTAGCCAACCTTGATATTATGGCCCATGAGGTAATACCCTATTACTATTATTATAACTGTTACTAGAAGTGTGTTGTGTCTTGATTCATAGTAAAGTACATTTGACCCATTTTCTGTTGGTTCAATTGCTTTTTGACAACCATTGTGGGTATGTGTTTAGTCTAAAAGTCAAATGACCTGTTAATCATTTTTAAAGTGTAAGGTTAGGTTTAATAAGCCACCAAACAAGTGACTAAATCCCATTAATCCCAGATCCTATTTCCTGCCAGGCAACAAAGGCTGATTTATTCTGTTTAACTGTCCTGGACCTGGTGGTGGTGTTCCATAGTGAGACTGCACTCTTGGGGTTCAGTGATTTACTGTAGAACCTGGAAAGACAAATACATCCGATGGGATGTTAAACATACAATGTTCTTCACTGGGAAGTGTCAGACATGTACCTAAGCCCACAGAACTAGAATATTGATATATATTGTATATATATATCATACATATATATTAATATATATATGTATATTAAGTGATATTTTTGGCTAAATTCAATTAAGGATATTAAATGCTATATGGTATCACTGATGGTGATGTTTCAAATATTGTTATAGATATACCCAGGACATGTTAGCTTTCTTGGTATGCTATTACATATAACATGAGCTAATATTAGAATAAACACTTTCTCCTGTTAGATAATGGAAATCAAGCCACAGTTATCAAAGTTTTACAAGGCTAGGGTATAGTGCTGAGCATTGACCTAAAATATATAGACTACTATTCTTACAAAGGTATCTAAGCCAAAGAAGTAAACTGTGTTTATGTAATACTGAACTACACAATACTTAAGGAAATGAGAAGTTACAAAGATCTTTATCATAATTTATATATACAATGTTGCCAAGTTCCAAGTACATTTTTGCAGGCCCGCCAGAAAAAACATAAATCGAATTAGAATTTGGAATTACACTTCTTAACTTCTATCACTGTTATAAGGGAGAGTACACATTCTAGCCATTGGTGGGAGATAACACTGGATGGTTCCACCTTGGTAATGCAACCATAATTGATCTCTTGGCAGACACATACCTCAAAGGCCCGTTCATACATGTATGGATGTCCACAGACCAGTTTATTGACTAGTATGACTAAATTAACAAGTAAAGACTTAAGAATACTAATTGTCTGAATACGTATTGTTTGCCATCTAGACAGATGCATTTGTTCAGATTACTTCTGCTGTATCCATTCTGCTTTATTTGTGCATTCTCCTGTTGCTGCAAAAGACAGAACATAAGTCCTAACTATTGTATAATTTCAGGGGGAGTTGATAGCCTGGCTCAGCCCAACTATTGCAGCTCAATAATCGCTGAGATTATAGCCTGATAACCCTGATCGCATGAATGATTGATCAATCACACTAAAGGGACCAATCAGTAATCAGCATAGGTGGGTAAGTGAGATGACCTGAAGTCAAGCATGTTTTGAAATATTGTTCCACTATGACAGCAGTGGTATAGAGCTAGATGAAGCAGTACAAACAGTTGATTGGTTAAAATATGCTCCAATAGTTTCAATAGGTCTACGACTGGAACGAAACAATCCCCAATGTGACCAGATATTCAGAAAATTAAGTTTGGGTCTGGTTATACCAGATTAATTGTGACACTAAGTAATACAACAAAAACTAAGGAACTATTTTAATGTCTATTCATGTAAAAACAGTGATGTTGTGAGCAGTTTCATGTAGACTTAGGGAATGCAATTCAACCTAGTTGGTTCCATTATCTGTGCATGTTGTCTTGGAAGCCTGCACCTCTAAATCTGGTTTCAATGACAGAGTATGGAGCAACAGTGTGCGTGTGTGTGTCAATATAAAGCAGGTACGGTACTGATTGCTGTTATTTCAGTAGATGTGACTAATTGGAAGCAGTGTGTCTGTTTGCGAGTTGATCTGACACCTATTAGCTCAGTGTGTGTGTATGGGGGACAATTAAAGGCTAGTTATAAATGTGGAACATGAGACAAGGGTGAATTACGCACACACGCCACACACACACACACACACCTATAGAACTGAAGATTCCTCCCACATCTGTTCTTGCAGAGAAATACACACTGCCTGCACATACACACACATGTACTGTACATGCATATGACACATGACCTACATAATAACAAAGTTGAAAACAAATCACACTGTGCTAATAGGTGTGAAATGAACAGAATGACCATGGACACACACTGCAGTGTGTGTGCATGCTCAGGTTAAATCATGTAGACACAGAGCCTCTAAGTGTAATGACACACATATGGAAAGCCTTTACACCCTTGATCAAAAGCACAATGGACTGTGTGCATGTTCACAAAGTGTTTTTTAACCAGGCAACTAGCTCATAAAGACATGCACGCCTATTGTATTGTACTTGAGATGCAGATAATGGTAAGGAATACAAGTTTTATTAGAACATAAAGAAATGTCCCAGCATGTTTATTGTAAAAATGAATCTCTAATGTCCTTTAGTGTCACCATTTCACTCACCAGGGGTCTTCACACAACTAAATGCTAAGTGTGTGTATCGAGGGGTGAGAACTAGAGGGGTGTAAGTGACATTTATCCAACTTTACAGGAGGGCCCAAACAACATTTTTAAATTCACCAATTTAAATAAATTAAATTTGTCACCAACGTTTCATCCATTTCAAATAAATGCATGGGCCCATCTGATGACAACATGAAACAAAGCTTTACCGTTCAAAATAACTAACAATTTATTGTGATAAAAAACTAATAGAACATAAAAACTCCCTATAACATGCTTTCAAAATATACATTTCTCAATGCCAAAAGGGTGGAAGTGCAGTTACGCCCGTTTAGGCTTAGTATGTTCAGTATTTAACTATTTAGGTTTTTAATTAATAACTCCAAACTGATTAAGAATTCACTTAGAAAGAGCTCATCAAGAGCTTTCATTTGATATATCTCTGTTTCACCCAAAATGTCACTTTCGCCCTTCTGGTTCTCACCCCTCGGTATGCACTGTACACATGCACACATGAACACACCACACACCCATACACAGACACACATATATAAACAAGCACACAGACAAATATAAGATGTTGGGTTCAAACTATACTTAAATTGGACCAAAAAGGGTTGCTGGATATTAGCTGCTATTAGTTATTACTCAACAAGGCAGGTTAATCTTGAGCTTTCTTATGTAGGAGCGTGTACAAGTTACATCATGTGCAGTGGCTGCTGTCTAAAAGCTCTGCATTAATGGAACGTTGCTCTAATCCTATCTAGCATCCAACCAACCTCAGCATGTTCCTGGGAACTCCTTGGTCCTTGGGTGAGGCCCTTTTGACTAAGAAACATGCCTGGATAGATAAGATCATTAGGTTGCACTATACTACAGTCTCTCAATATTAATGTGTAAAGGATAACATGTGTTTGGTTTGGGTTCACATCTGACCTCAAACACCAGCAAACCCATTCAGTCACTGTCAACTAGTAAAACCAGCCACTCTGCCTGCCCGGCCCTCTACTGTGTTTGTACCACTGCTTCCACAGTACTACAGTATTGCCAGCATAATAGGTGAATGGTATATGTGCACATGGAGATGGAATAGTAGGTTACCAGTGAATACAATAATAATGCAGTATAAATACATCAGGCTGGACAAAGTGCTCACTAAGTTGTCAATAATTATACATTAATTAAAATATGAACAAAATAATAATAGCATTATTAAGATGGTGTGTGTATATATATATATATATATATATATATATATATATATTCGTCACACGTGTAGAACATTCGTCACACGTGTAGAACATTTTTTACAATGTATAATGCTATTAGTAATATTCACTGACAAACAGACAGAAAGACGTTCAAATGCAATCTGATAGACATGCAGACAGACAGGCAGACAGACAGACAGACAGAAAGACAGACAGACAGGCAGACAGACAGACAGAAAGACAGACAGGCAGGCAGACAGACAGACAGGCAGATAGACAGGCAGACAAACAGACAGTCAGGCAGATAGACAGGCAGACAAACAGACAGTCAGGCAGGCAGCCAGGCAGACAGAAAGACAAACAGGCAGGCAGGCAAGCAGACAGACAGGCAGACAGACAGAAAGACAGACAGACAGGCAGGCAGACAGGCAGACAGACAGGCAGGCAGGCAGAAAGACTGCATACACATCAGATTCTACAGCATATAGAAGCCAGTCAAACTGTCCCAGGACAAAGATGCTACACAGGTTCTGTTTCCCCAGCAGCAGCCTTGAGTCACAAGTACAGTCATAACTGTCAATGTGCCTTTGAACAAGGCACTAACACAGTAAAGCTCTCTGGTTAAAACAAACTCAGCCCTTATTCCAACAGGATCCTTATATTCAACTATAACTGTAAATAACAGTGACATGTACCTGCTGTGTTTAAGAGGCTGTACTTCCTCGGTCAGTGTTGCTCTGCAAACACACGCCACATCAGTAGAGCAGACATATCCACCTCCGCTTGGGTCCTCTTCTTGCTGTGTATATGTGTGTGTGTGTGTTTGTGTGTGTGTTTCAGTGGGCTAGGCAGCTGTCTGCTCAGTCCTGATATCGCAGGTTGTGTCGTCGCCAGCAAGCGTTCTCTGTGTGTGTCTGTGTGTCAGGAGGTTAGGCAGCCGTCTGTGGGTGTCTTGATAGTGCAGCTCTCTCCTCGAATCTCCAGCAGGACATTAAAATGACACTTCACACCCAACAGTCACAGCAGACCAGAGAATATGAACTTATTTCTCTCTTTCTTTTCTTTTCTTTTCTTCTTTCTTTAACCGTTATTCCTCTGTCACTGCTCTTGTATTTTCTCTCTTGTCTTCCCACACAGTCCTGTGGACTCTCTCTCTCTCTCTCTCTCTCATTCATCCATTATCTCTTGTTGTTGTCACTGTTGTTTTGGCTCCATCTTCCCTTGCTCCAGCCCACACTTCTCCCTCGTTGTCCCTCCTCCTCTCTTCTT
Organism: Speoplatyrhinus poulsoni; assembly: GCA_025447795.1. NCBI lineage: Eukaryota > Metazoa > Chordata > Actinopteri > Percopsiformes > Amblyopsidae > Speoplatyrhinus > Speoplatyrhinus poulsoni. Next base: position 6,754 of record JAOEGT010073085.1, read on the forward strand.
GTCAGCCTCTGTCCTCGCTGCACTGTGTTGGCCGGAGCTTTTTCCTTATTTTTCTTGTTCCCTCCCTCTCTGTCCAGGCTCTCTCTCTCTCTCTCTCTCTCTCCCTCCCTCTCTCTCTCTCTCTCACTCCCTCTCTCCCTCCTTCTTCTCTTCCAGCTGTTATGGGCCCCGCCCCCCTGCCCCTCCAAACTTTCCTTCCTCCTGTTTCTGCTTTGTCGTTTTTTTTTTTCTTTTTCTTTTTCTTTACCCCTCTCCCCTCAGTCTGACCCCCCTGCTCCTGCCCTCTCCCTCTCTCTATCTACGTAGATCCCCTTTTTTCCCTGTTATGTTTTACTGTGTAACTTCATGTTTAAATATTGGGGTCTCTTTAAGAGCTTTACATTTCCAGTTTCATCTTTAGATCCCCCTCCCCCCATTTCACCTCCTCTCCCTCCTTCTCCCCTCCCCCACTCATACTATCCTGTCTTGGCTTTCTTGGCTCCAACGCAGACGGCATACGTTAGCAATGCTGCACTGCTATTGGCTGATTGATGAGCACAAGCACTTCCAAGACTGGACAACCTATTTCCTTGTGTGTTTAAAACCCGTCCTGTAGCGCTGTGTGCTGATTGGATGAACTGTTCTTTCAGGCTGGAGGGATCGCGACATGATTTTGATGATTTAAATTCAATATGCAACTGTAAAAAACTAGTAACTTTCCAAAAATGTATCACAAGCCCATACTGAACACAAGAAACAATACAGTACCACCTATGTACTATTGCGTAATCAATTCAGCACAGCATACTTATTAAAATTATATTATTGTATACTGACTGTAGCTGTAGTATAAGGTTCCCTAATGCAGTAGTATACATACACAAAAGAAGACTTCTGTCATTGTGTATACTAATTGAATATGTATAGATAACAGAATAATCAGTATAAATAAACAGGATTAAAAACAACTATGTTAGATTAAACACTTGCATATTTAATCCCACAGTTTAACACCAGATAGGCAGACAATTATATGAAAAAATATTATTTCTGTGTGGCGCCACTTCATATTCATATAGGCAAAATTAAACCATTACACACAAACCCAAAATCTGGTGTAGAAATTTCACATATTTATTTTTTCCCCAGGATTCCCCAGGACTCTTAATGGGATAACTTTTATAAGAGCCGTATCTTTGCTTCTCTTAATTACAAGTGGAAAGAATGTCTCATTGTGCAGATATTGAGGTTTTAAGCTTCCTAACAAAACTCTCACTGTTTTCATTGATGTTTTAAATGGTTCATGGTTAACCGCTCTGCCATGTAGGCACAAGAATAATGACGGTCTCAATATACATGTTCTACATGCCAGACTAAAAGCCTAGACTTTACAACAAGGCTTTTGTTTGACAAGTAAGATCAACAGTATTTAACACCACCTCTGAAACAAAATATTGTTTGTATTTAAGTTACTGATACTTTTGGAAATATGTACACACATGTACACAGTATTTGGTTTATACCCACACGCAGCATATGTAGGATCTGTTAACACACACACCTACACACACACGCACGCACACACAGGAATATGTTGAATACATAACCACACAAATACAGGTGTATGCATACATTATAACAGAGCACATATTGAGCATGTACACACACAGGCACACAGACACACATACACATACACAGTCTTCCATGTGTAGGGAGAGAGATAAGCAGGTATGGGAACATCCTGTCTGTCTAAGAGTTCCCTGAGCATGTGGCTCTATCTGTAGTTATGTTTACGTTGCAGTCATTTGTATGTATATGTATTGTACGCTTGTGAGTCTATATACTCTACTGAATGCATCATGTATAAGCTTTGAGTCAAACATGTAAAATATGGTATGTGTTTGTGTGCATGTCTTTGCTATGGTTTATGGTCTGTGTTGGTAGTATAATGGAGTCCGTCCTCACCTGTGATCGGCTCTTCTGCGTGTCTGACAAAGGATGCACGCTTCACCTGCCACCTGACAAGACAGGCGTTAAGCCCTTTGTAAAACAGCGCAGACACGTCGCATGCCACTGTGTCCGCAGCTGCTGGGGCCTAAAAACCCATAACATATCAATATTATGTCTCTGAACATGTAGAAATATATTATATATTTATGCTTAAATCTACAGACTTGATGAGTCAACTTGTGACCTGAGAAATTGTAATTAAACCAATCTGAGATTAAAGTTATGTAACTTGGATATCATTGCTGAAACAGCTTTATCTTTTCCTACAGTACAGAATGAAATCCCTTACTGATTCCTTCTGTGCTTACAGATGCAATAGTTTCCCTTTATTCAACCCATGTTACAGGAAAAAGCATGCAAATGCTTGCAAATGTATTCATGAAATCTGTTCAAATGGGCAACAGTCTTAGAACTTTCTTCATTCATTTATATTAAATACTGTAAATCATTATCAAAATATTTGTTCATATTTATATTTATCAAGGCTTTAAGACTTACCCTCTGAAATGCAATATTTGTTCCATGGGCAACTGATTCATTACTTATAGTCTCAGAATAGTATCAAGTTTCTCAATTGGTATGGTTGTGCTGCATATCTTCTACTTATGAATGATTAAAACATAATTTTATAGTGAGGCTTATCATTTTTATTTTAATAGCAAAGTCTTCATTCAGAAAGGCATATCACACGACATTATTATACGTCATTACCCCATAATGTTCAATGTTCATCTATAAACATCCAGAGAGGAATATACTGGATGTATTGAAAGGAAACACAATAAAACTGCCACCTCCATATATGTGAGAATGGTTTGAGTTTTTGTATATTATCAAGGTTAATACGGAACATGTTGAGCAGAGAACAGAATGGGATTGGCTAGTGATGACAGGCATACCACCAGGAAAGCAATAATGATTTACAACCTGGAAACAACACATCATACAGTTCAACACACTTCATACACTCATAATATTGTGCCACACTGCATACTGTAATAACCAACTTGAAGGCTACATGCTGAACAAAAACAAACTGGTGTCTATTGCCAAGATATTACTGGAACTACATGTTGAACAATAAACACAATAAATAAGTAGATGTATCTATGTATGTATGTATGTATGTATGTATGTATGTATGTATGTAGATGTAAAGATGGATGGTAGAGAAGAGAAATAATGAATCTTGCTGACATTAATAAAGGTTTTTGTACCATAGAGTCATGACCCCCTCTGCTGTCGATGTTCTGCTACAAACTTCATGAACCTATGCTGTGTGTATTATTATACTGTACAGTTTAACCCAGTTGGATGGGCTAGTAATAGGAAGGCAACATATAATATATGTAATTAACTGTATATTATTCTATAGTGCAATAAAGCCCACCTATTTGAAAGCGTTTAAAAAAAATACACATTTTATTTATGATTTCATATTTTAAGTGAGCTGCCAAATAACTTTGACCCCTCATTTCTTGTTAATTTTATTAATTTTATTTGGATATTTATTTCTGTTGGTTTTAAGTGTGGGATGATAAGCAATTATGGTCTTTGGATGTAAATATTGGAATAAATCAACATAGTTTTGCATTTGCTATCTGCCAATGTTGACATAGTATAAGTTGAGAATTTACTATAAAATCAGTGTGTGTCTTTGTCTAGTGTGTGTCTCTTAACAACAAATTATTGCATATACAGTATATTACACACACAACGTATACACACAATCAATACAAGTTTTAATTCCATATTAATTCAATCTAATTAGGGAGCAATGACATGGGAAATAAACCCTTTGTTATCATTTTTGTATAATTTAAGAGTGCAGTCTTATTAATCATGTTCATGAGCTTCGATTTGAAGAACAACTATCTCTGTAGACCCAACTGTGATGCAACCTGCCTACCTCCCCCACTGTTCTTCTTGCTCTGTGCTTCTTAGCTAAAGCTAATCTGTCCTGACAGGATCAGTCAAAACACATATTATTCACCCTACACTCTTAAAGGAACAATCTGCCAATATTTCATAGAATAATACTTTACCTTTTGAGGCAACAATGCAAAAGCATGCAAACAGCTCAGTAATGATTTTCAGCATTTGAAAATAAAATTTTAACACTGAAATTGTCATAACCACACATTCCTGGACCAGCCTTTGTTGATGCCTGTATGTGTCTTATATGTGTTGTTCCTGTCTCTGTATCTGCCTCTGTTCCGTGTGTCGCTATTACTGGCCCAATCCTTGATTTCTTGATTGTCTCATTCGTTCTACCTGTTCCTGTGCAGTCCTGTCAGCCATGCCTGTTTGACATTCTTTTTGTGGGATTCATTTTTGTTTACCTATTGCCTGACCATTGCCTGTTTGATATGATTCTGTCTGCCCCGTGTTTTGGACTATCTGCCCTCCCCTGTTACAATCCCACCTGGCCCTGTTATGGTTTTGCTTGCTCCTTTACTGGACTTCATTTACATGCCTTCACAGCCATGTGGTGTCTGGGTCCAAGCCTGAGTCAGTCATGTCAGAGACAAAGTAGTAATCCACGGATGCACAGCATGCACCAAGGATAGGGATGTCCTTCCTGTACATTGTCTTTATTCAGCTCCCATCTTTCAGAAAGCTTTGTCATTTTCGAAAATACATTTGTTCAGTGACTTTTTTTTGTTGTTGTTGCAACAACTATGCACATGAAGTCTACCCATCAGCTCAGTCTTCATCATCGGAACACCGTGCCATTCTCTTCGTCACTCCTGAATGAGATGAACAATTATGAATCTGGGGCAATTGTAACTGTACTAACCTACTTGCTGTAAGTTCTGGTTAAAAAGCATCTGCTGCATGACCTAATTGTTTAATCAAAGACAGAGTATACACATTTGTGGAGGTTGACCTATCAATCTGGGTATTATGCTACAAATGCACAAGTACACACACAAGCCAGCCCATGTTGAGGTTGTTATCTGTGTATGCGTGTGTAGGGGAGGAGAAGTGCAGAATCTGTAGATGCGGCCTTCAGTCTGGATAATGAAATCCTGAAGAACATAACCAGGCGTAAAGGAAAGAAGTCCCAAAAAAGTTCCCTTTTCAATACCACTGGGCCGGAGACCAATCAAAGGAGAGAGAGATGAAGGGGAGAGCGAGGTAGAGAACGCGAGACGAGACTGAATAGATTCTGTATGGATTGCAGGGGTATGTGGGACAGATGAAAACTCTATACCAGTCTGCTGTGTGGGACCTATACCTGTGACTTCGCCTCTCAACCTCTTCTGCATCCTATAGGCAGTATGAATATGCACCCTGCAATGAGCCTAAATATTCTAAAAAAACAAATCCATATGCATGTATAGGAACATTCATTATCTTACAATTATTTAAAGTTAATTAGCAGCTTGTACGTGTAGCTTTGATTAAGGTTTTACAACAATAATTTATAGAAATGACTAAATAATTACCATTATGTGGCATTACTGTGGTTAATGTGAACTTACTGTATGTATCATGTAATTAATGCTTACCTATACACATAGCAGTACCATGTATACTGTGATGTTATACATATTTAAAGACCATTGCATCAAACATGCTGCACAGGCAGGTCATCACAAATATTTGTTTGCAAATGTTTAACACAGAACTACAATGAAAAAAAAAAGATGTTTCCATTATAACACTCTTGTTTTATTGAGAATAGGAGGTCTTTTTGTAAAGAAAAATTACACTGATATCTTTATACAGTACATGTGTCAAAAACAAATTGCAGACTGGCAATTGTACATTAAAATATGTATTTTGAAGTGTACCATTACAAACATAAATATAGATTAACACACTGTAAACACTGAATATATTACTTTCAGTATATTATACAGGAGCAGTTACAAAACACCTTGACAGTGTTAATGCAAATGTACAAGGGGGTACTGTATGGGTTGCGGTATATAGGGCTTTTTCATATTAACAAAATAATCACAATTTAGAATGACCAGCAGAGTATTTGCCACTGAGGCACTACTCACTTCCTGCCACAAATCACCTAAGAGATGCATACACTCTTTAACTTTAATAACACTGTCATGAATGTTGAGGTCAGAGCATTACACATCATAATGACAAGGTATATTGACTAAAGGTAGTTTATATTGACTAAAGGTCTGTCACATTAAGATGAACATCCTGTTTCTCTAGCCATTAACACCACTGTTTTAAATTGACTTTTATTGAGGGGTCTAGACTATGCATGTATAACATGTTTAGGGATACTCTGGCCAATTTATACAGGACACAGTATAGTCACGTTTGGCACTGCATGACTATGTCTATAAAGCATACCCATATTTAAGTTAAATCACATTATATAAAACCACATATGGCTAATAGGCCATAGGTTAACAGTGTGACAGTAATTATTGTTGCATATTTAATGTAAAAAACGAAAAAAAAACCCACAGGTATCTTATTGTGACATAAGCTAACACATCTCAAATGAGATACAAAGCATACAGAGCCTAGGTTATGCAACACAACACAGTAACCCCAACAAATTAAACTGCATGATGAAATAACATTGGGCCTACAGTAACAGTGGAAGCACAGTACCATACATCACAAAACCAGAATCCTGATCTGCACCCACTTTGTCAATTAGCAATACGGACTATTCCCAGAAGAAAACCTAAAATCATCGCAGCTACTTTGAACCGCGGCACTGTAGCAGTAGACACTGCAGCGCACGCATAGCACAAACAGAAGTAGCCTACATTTAAATCCGGTATATTGAACATCCGGGAAACGAAACATGATCTGCAAAGACGTGGAATGTTTCATTTTTTCCGCCCTTCAACCCCGTAATGATGGAGTAAAAAGCGACATGATTGGTGGATGCAGCAAAGGAGAAATATAAACCCCAGGACTCGGTGCGCGTCGTTTGTTGCATTGATGTTTCGGTCGGGAAAAAACGAGCGCTCCCGTCTTCAATGACAGCGCACGGCTGGAAAGAAACGGGAGGTGGGATGCCGTGGTAGAAAAGGACGAATTCCCTGGATGTCTGCGGTAAGAACAACGCCTAGTTTTAACATATACCGTCTAAATGAGGCCACCATCAATGCGAATCGGCAGGAAAAAAGTATTCACTATGGTGCTTGGCTGCGATGTGCTGCTAGCTCTCAGACAAACACATACAGACACTCCTATTGCTTGACGGCTGCAGGGCCAATGAAAACCTGCATCGACCCAGCTGCGCTAAGATGCAGCCAATGAAAAACAAAAATGTTACGGGTCCAATTGTATGTTAGGCTGCTGCAGCCAGACCGCCGCCGCCAAACTTCCACCAAATAATAGCTGTTTGTATTTTGGCTGCTGCAGTGGCCATTTTAGGTAAGTAGCGTCTTTAAACTTTTGCATGTCGGATCCGCCGTGTGTCTCTGAACGCGGTCGTGCCCGTGTAGTGCACGGGCAGCGTAGGAGCCCCGCATCCCGACTGAATGAACTCCACAGAGCTCGGAGATCCTTGCTTTAGGTGGATTAAAAGAAATTGCACGCACGGAGTTCCCCCCTCCTTCCTCCGCCTCCTCTTCCCCTCCCTCCCTCCACCGCCTCCCACCCCCTCCTCCTAATTTTTATGCATTTTTCTAAACTGTCATGGCGTTTTTGTGTCCTTGGAAATAAATGCGGGGTAAAGCGCCAGTGGTCCGTTCTGACTGCGGGATGCTTTGCCGGTGAGCGTGTGTCCAGTGTCCGGAGAAGGTGAGGAGACACCGGGGTGGGGAGGTGCCGATGTCCCTCAGAAGGAGTTTGGAGGAGGTCCACACGTGTAAAGCAGCGGAATATAGAACACCGTTGCAGTGACATTACAGGGCTAGCAAAGCGGGCTAGCTCGGCAGCTAAGACTGCTAACATGAAATAGGACACGCTGTCTCCTTTCTGTGTATGTCGTTTGCGTTGCTCTGCGCGTGTGTTTCAGTCCAGGCAGGGCAGCTATGAAAACACTGGGAAGTTCCTTTTTGCTCGGCCAACTTGTGGCAATCCTATGCCTTGCTGCTCATACTAGCTGTTAGCTGTTTTAGCTCCTGCGCCTATTGCGGCTGCTGGCATTGATTATAACCCTCATGGAAATCTACGCTAGCTGATTAGCCTACTAGCACACTATAGACATTCAAATGGAAAATACGCCAATGCGAGAGTGTCTGTTCCCGCGCGCACACCTCAACCTGGCCAGGTGCAACAGCCCGCACGCGCCTGTCTCCCAGACAAAGGGCGCGCGGACAGGTACCCACATCTTAAATCTGGCTTTGTGACCAGTGGCACACAAATATGCAAATGACACAACGATTCATGATAAGAACTGGTCTGATTTTGCTAACTTGTTGTTAACGTTGTCCAAAAAATCTATAGATGAGAAGTGGGCCTTAAAGTGTCCTTGTAACCAGATGAGATGTGTGTGTGTGTGTGGTGTGGGGGGGTACACACTGAATCTAAAAGTATAGGAAGGAGTGCAGACAGTATAACTATAAAGCTGAATTTATGCCAGTACTGAACTGGACACACTTTTCCATTACAATTATGTAACAATCATTTGCCACCACAATCTAAATCAAAGATAAATTCCTGATGAATTTTGCTGTAGATTTGAGAGAATTTGGTAAAAAGAGGTCTGGGTTAAAATTGCCTGGAATTTCCCTTTATCTGATCTGTTTATTCCTTGGAAATATATAGTTTCAGTGCTCTATGACAGCAGGGCACACCATCTTTGTTATGAAAACTGCCTTAACAGATGCATGTTTTTCTGTTGTGAAATTACACTATGCTAAAAGCTTTTTTTTATACACAAGGTGGCATTAAAATGCCGCACGCACACACGCAATATTTGTGCTCATGGCCAAGTTTTGGTGCAGAAACCCAGTACATTGAGTGTCCTGTCAGTGATATGATAACAATTTATTTTTAATTTTTTCATGACAAAATATTATTAAAAAATTGTAAAAGTATATGCCATACTGTGTGCAATATCAACAAAGCAGTGATTGAAGAAACATCCACATATATATATATATATATATACATACACACACACACATATACATCCACACACACATATATGTATGTATGTATATATATGTGTGTGTGTGTGTGTGT
>JAOEGT010073095.1:0-15872 GCA_025447795.1 Speoplatyrhinus poulsoni
GCAAAGTAGTGCGTAAGGGTGTTTCTGTATACTATTTCTCCAGCCGTGGTCACGTGGTGTCATAAATGAATGTATTAGAAGAGGTATTTATTGAAGTCGGACTAAGTAGGACATCACTGAAGGCCTAGGTGTTTAATGCACGGCCCGCCACTGATTACAGCACTAGGCTTATGCTGTACAGGCCTACACATTTGCTAAACAACATATTCATGGGGGAAATTGCATTTAGCTGGTAAATGCATTTGAAAGTGTTAATTCAAACTGATCACTTGCCAATCACTCACTGTAGGTAACCAAACATGAGAAGTGATATATAATAGTATAGTTTATTAACTGTTTATTAACCTGGCAACATTATTTTGTACATGGTGGACATTTTCAAATATGATCCTTGCTAAATACCCAAGAACAACTGAACCCAGTATCGTCCACAGAATGAAGAGACATGAAGAACAATGGTAGGTCTTTGTGCCAATGTGCAACGGCCCAGCGGGGGGCCGCCAGAGGCCCAGGGAAGTAATGTCACAGGGAGGATTGAGTGAGGCCACATACCACTGTGTGTCATCACCTCCCGCAGGGGTGGGACAGGGAGGAATGACATGTGAGATCATGTCATGTTGCTGCATGTTTTAACACACTCACACACACGGAGAGACACACACACACAGAGACCCACAGAAACACACACACGCACACACACACGCGCACACAGACAGACAGACAGACAGACAGACAGACGTGCACACAGCAAAAGGGCCCAACACAACAGACAGGATGACAGCCAGAGCGTTTTGAGAGTAACAGCTTCACACAGAGCCTTCTGACCTTGATAATACTTAAAAGTACACTTTAACAAAGAAGCCCTGGCTCTGAACATGGGAACGCAAACAAGTGGTGCAGACCGCACCAAAAAAACACTATCCCAGCCGTGGCAACAATGTCAAACTAGAGCACCAGCACACCCCCGAAACCTCAGATGTCCGCACCACAGTTCCCCATTGTTTTGAAACACAACAAAAAGTGTGGGCAGAGCTGTGGGGAGGGGTAGAGCAGGGTGCAGGAGTAATGGGGGACGAGTGCAAGACAATCAGAACTCTAACCGAAAAACTTAAGACTAGAAAATCGCAATGGCGTCCACCAAAGTTTGTTAAAAATGCAAGCAAAAAATATAGTTTAAGATAAGTGTGTGTTTGAAGGCGCAACATAGTGATAAAGAACAAAAATATATACTGCAAAACGACATCGGTGTTGTCGGAGAAATACTATTATTTTCCAAAGAAACGTAAATATGAGGACGCAGTCTTTAACGGGATCTATCTAGAGAGGGACGGGGGATGTTGACAGATGCCACCTGGAAGCCTTCAGCTCACATCCCTCATTGGGGATCATTTTCGAAGGCTATAGATGGCCTTATTAATGCTGATATTCTGATGAACCTACCAGTTTGTTGTGGCTGGAATGCAAAAATACAGACAACATGAGCGACCTGTCCTACTTAAGAGAACAGTGTACATTAGAGATGTAAGATAAAAAAAACAACAACTGCAAAGGACCATCCATCCAAATCCGTGTCTTTTTTCTAACGTGTCAGGGCAGAAGCAGTTAACTCTGGTAGTATTATTCTCTTTTTTGGTAGTACTGTTCTCTTTTTCATCAATGAAGGGCAGAAGCAGTTAACTGGTAGTATCATTGCTCTCTTTTTTTGGCAGTATTGCTCTCTTTTTCAACAATGAAGGGCAGAAGCAGTTAACTATGGTAGTATTGTTTTCTTTTTTGGTAGTATTGCTCTCTTTTTCGTTAATGAAGGGCAGAAGCAGTTAACTACGGAAGTATTGTTCTTTTTTTGGTAGTATTGTTCTCTTTTTTTGGTAGTATTGCTCTCTTTTTCGTCAATGAAGGGCAGAAGCAGTAAACTATGGTAGTATTGTTCTTTTTCATCAATGAAGTCGCACTCCGCACAACTCTCTCGACTCCAACTCTCCCCAGCACCGGGTGCACGGGTGTTTTTCATACGGTCGGGATCACAATGGAAAACGCCGGATCACCCCAGCTGTCTCACATTATGGCTTCTGGCTGAAATTATTTACAGGCCTGCTTACTGGAACTATGGAGAAGGAAGGGGGCAGTTGGGGTTCGTTTTACTCTCGCACATCTTCATCTGCACTTTGCCTGAAGGCACACCGCTCCTGCCACAGCTCACTGCCAATTGTGCAGGCAGCTCTAAGAGGAGAGAGGTAGGGAACAGCCAATAGGAGCTCTGCATGGGGATGAGCAGAGAGCAGCGCCCGCCCATCAGCCCTCCGGTGTTGGAGTGGCATGCGCAACCACATGTCACAATGCATGTTTTGAGCCAACAGGACAATTGACCAATCCCAAGTCACGCCCCTTTTCGCCTGTCCTCCAATAATAGTTGAGCATTTTTTGAGTCCATTGTACCCTCAGATATATTTGTAAGTACTTAGGAATTAATGTTCTAAATAAATAAAATAAATGGCAGAAATGCCCCTCTGTTCAATTATATACTCACTGGTTATAGCCTACTATGCTGTTCCATCCAACCTAGTTACAGTAACTACTGTAGCTTGGACAGTTGAAATGGGCGGGGCTTGGGACCGGTCAATTCTGGACACAAATCCAGGAGGTTCCATTTGAACAGCAGGTTGACACGGTGCTTGCGGTATACAGACTAAACAGCGTGATGCGTATTTGTAGAGGCGTGTCCAGTGCAGAAGACAAGAACAATGTGCTGTTCACACTGCATACGTTTGTGCGTGTGCAGGCCTACTCAAGAGTAAGAGACTGAGGAAGATGGTGGTCAATTGAAAAAGAGTGTACATAACAGACACAAATGCAAGCCAAAGTACTTTACTGGGTTATCGCCACTACGGCGCAGCTTTTTGGCCGCTTTTGCGCTTCGCTTCTAAACGGCACTGCAGATAACTAATCCACAAATCAATTGATTGCACTCCGGGTAATTACCCTTCATTAAACTGTTATGTACCATAGCGCAGGGGGCCAGAATGGCCCTCCTCCATCTCACTAGCTTGACAGAGAGGCAAAGATAAAGGTTTTTCCGCGTGGGAGGGGCCGCAGACGTGTAATTAGAGACACGCAGGACTCCCCGTTGCTATGTAAACACCGTTACCGCTCTCGTAGCAGCGCGCAACCTTTGCCTCGCTGCCGAGATTTGACGCATGAATCACGGAGCAACATCTGGTTTAGCATGCTGAGGAGGAGCTTTTCGGCGGTTTGGCACGCAGTGAGTGTGTGGAGTGTGTCGATTTGGACCGGGCTACCCATGCCTCTCTCTCTGTCTCTCTCCCTCCCCTCCACTCTCCCCCTCTCAGGTTACAGCGGTTGCGCAACACATCCTGGCCGTCCCATTCTCGCAATCCTTAAGAAAGCACCGTGGACGGAGGATTTATAGGCTGGCCTTCTGTCCAGCTAGGAAGAATGTTATTACTGCTTTTGGCAGGAGAGGCAGTCTGGTCGGGATAAAGTTATCTAACAACTGTACACCAAAAAAAAAAAAAAAAATGAGCATTTACAAAACATTATACTAATTAAACTGTGTTCTGAAGTAGCGCGTCTGCTTTTCCCCTCTAATAACAAGGGGTTAAGAAGAGATTCCTACTTATTGTTCTGGCGTTCTCCAAGCCAGAGATCACGCGAATGAGGTGTCGGCATTGAGAGAAGCAGAATGCATGTGTGCGTGAGTGTGTGTTTTTCAGTGAGCCGCTGGCCTCCCGGTGAACGCAGCATCCTGCTGAAACTGTTCTTGGCCAACGGCTGCAAATTAACATCTGGCGTGCTTCCCCGCGTGACTCTCTTTCACCGCGAAACGTGAGGTCTGCAAAATGATACCCCTGCCATACCCGGACATATCCTTCAGAACATAGAACCCACTGGCCAGATGAGGAAAAAGGCTCGTAGGGCTGTTGGGAGACAAAGTGAAGCAGCAGAGCAGATCACTTGGAACTGGCAGACGTCACAGATGCTTTCAGTCTGACTGGCTGAGAGTTACGACAGATCTGGATGGTGGAATGCTTTACGATGAGCGGGGGCTCGTCGCAGACACATTTAAAACATTACGTAAGAGCTCTCTAGTTCAGAGAGAAGGTGGGATTGTTTACGCAGATGCTACAAAATTACAGAGGAGAGAAAGCAGGGGAGAGAGGGTAAGAGGTTCATTTTCAACCATGAACTTAAGATGGCGATATCATAAGTGCGTTATATAAGACTCCAATTTCTTGCCCAACACGGCAACGGTTCAGTTAAGAGATTTTAAAATGCATCAGATGTGTACATTTTGAGGGCACAGAGGTGTATTGTATAGGGAGTGGGGTTGTCTGTGAACTGTAAATACCTATCTATCCCCTGTGACGGTGTTCAACAATGCTGGCAATCCTGTTTCATGCAACAACAAAAAAACAACATACATGAGCTCATTGTGTCGAAAATCCTGGCATTGTGGGACAAGCGCCGTTTGCTCACCACCCAGCAGATGTAGTCGGCATGGCTATTGTTTGTTATCGACCATAACAATTTAACTGAGAGTGTGGCTTGTACCTCTGTAGTATATAGATTGTTCAAAACATAACAATACACTCAGAATAGGCCCCGTGAAAATTTACAAATACAAAGTTGCAAAACGGCAAGGCTTACAGTTAATAAAAAAAATCAATAATTCAGAAAACATTATAACTAATGTTGATATGACTATTGAGTCACATTATAAAGTAAATACTTGATCCAAGGCACTAGAATTCTGTATGTAGATCAGTCATGACTGCATGCCTGACTGAAAGGTGAAGACATGTAAGATAATAAACAGTCAAAATCCTTTTTTTAAAGCTTTAACATTTCTTCTTTAAGTTCAGGTAAAATAATACTGTATACAATGTCAGATATTGCCATCTTTTCAGCGATGTGGTCTTCTGCTACTGTAACCCAGAGTGTGGTGCCTTCAGAGATGTTCTCTACTTATCCGGGTTACTGTCTGCTTGGATGTGTCTAGCCCTTCTCTCGCTAACAAGGCATTCCGACCACAGGACTGACGTTGACCGAAGGTTTTCTGTTTTCCGCAAGGTTCTCTGTGAACTCCACAGGGGCTGTTGTGTGCAGACATCCCAGGAGAACAGCGGATTCAGAGTTGCTCCCACGTGATTGGCCTTTTAGATATTTGCAATAAGGAGCAGGTGTACTCTAACCTGACATGCCATATGGGAGGGCACTTCATCCAATCACTTGGCAGTTGATTGGATGAGCCATCTGAGTGTCTGTTGTTTTTAAGTCACATTCGCCACACCTAAACCATGCCAGTCTACCGATCGATATTGGTCAGCTCAATTGCTACTCGGATTCAGCTGCGAAAGATTTCTCTGCTTTTCCAGACTGATTCTCGCTGCAAAAATTTAATTGAGGCTAGGTGTACCCAGAGCCATGTAAAGAGAGAGTTGCTTCATCTCCGTTCACTCTCTCCGGTATGATCTTAATGTGATGCAAATCTTGTTGTCTAAAACAAATGTTAAACAGACATAAATAATAAATAAGCTTACCTGCGACTGTGAGAGAGCATACAGCGAGAAGTAGCAGCACAACAGGTATCCCAGCCATCACGTTAATATCGCGCAGCTTCCTTCTAAAGATTCGAACGGGCTGTCCTTGTTTTCAAAAGGGTGTCGAGTCAGGGTTGACGTCCAGCTATAAGGTTAAAAAGTAAAAAAATTTTTAAAAAAGGCAGGGTGGAGAACGCTTGCTAACTTTGAGCTCAAATCAAATCCCCTCTGCAGCGCCTCCTCATATATTGAAACGCATTGTGAAGCAAAGCGGCTTTGTTGCTGTGAGCGGTGTTCGCCACTTTGTTTATGTTCCTATATACGGACCCAGGGCTATGTAGATGTACCGGATACTTTTTTTCAACCCACCCACTGAACAGCAAGTTAGCTAAATGCAAGGAGACATTTAATGAAGTTGACAGAATGTGTATTATCTTACAGTTAGCTTGCAACAGCTGACCTTTGACACGTCAGAATCTGGTATTTCGGTCTGGTCAAACAAGGAGGGAAAAGGGTTTAATGAAATGCACCCTGTGGGAGCAATGAGATGATGCCGGCCTGGGGACCAGGGATGGAAAGAAGAGAGCTAATTGGGAGTCATGCATACTTCAAAGGGGCCGCGCTGTGCATGTGTGCACACACACACACACACAGGGAGGGTTGGTGGGTTTACATGGTGTAAGGAAAGACTTCATATTATGGTACGGTTTACAGAACACACCTTAATTGAGAGGGTCAGGGTCTGGGTTCTTAATTAAGTAGCTTAGCAGACTGGTGCAGAAACGGCGCGACCTTGGCATAACCCCTTAAAAAGGTGGGAGTCGACGAAGGCAAGGTCATTTGTCAAATTCAGCAAATATCTCCTCGCAGTCTGCAAGCTGCCCATTATGTGTGCACGCTTAAAATTAATCTGGTGTTGCTACCCAGCCCTGCCTCTGTTAACAGGAACACGTACAAAGTGTAGATCGCGTCACACAACACTATCCTAGCCTTAGCAACGTGTGTGTGTGTGTGTGTGTGTGTGTGTGTAGGGGTAGGGAGAGAGCTTCTGAGGGAGCACCCTATGGCACTGAAGAGGAGTTTTTGTTATAATCTAGTTCAAATATCAATAAGCTTTTGCCAGCATCTCTGAATTGGGTCGGGGTCTGGTGTCTTAATTAAGCAGCGTAGTGGAATGGTACCAAACGGTATGAGCTTAGCCTTCACTAATCTAGCCAAACCCCATGTGACTTGTTGTCCACCATGACATAGCAGCAGATACTGTGCAACCAGGTGGTGAGCGACTGTTCTATATTTAAATCACTTCTTAAAGTATTTTTTAAAAAGGCAAATGACACCTTTTCTAAATGTTTTGAAAGCTGTACCCATGATGGGTCTTAAAATGATACATTATTGCAGATATTTGCTATTTCCAAAATTTTCAGGACTACAAAATTTCTTTCTAGTCAGATGACGTTCTGATGCAAGTGAAAACAACATCCGGGGTAAAGTTAAGACATCTTTCTGGAGTTCCAGCAAATGTCTTATTGCCTTAGTGTAAATATGCTTTATATATATGCTATACAATATGTTTGACTTGTTGAGGGTCACAATAACTCAATCCTTTTCAGAAACTAGCAATCAACCAGCAATGTTCTTGAGCCTTTTTCACTGGTATACTGTAGGTCTGGTTTCCAATATGCCACCACCACATAACAAATACATGAATAATATTGGAGTGGAGTGGTGCAAGATCACTAGAGAGTAGCGACCTTGGGGCAAAATCATATCAAAATGTGTTAAGATGGCTAGAACATCTCTGTTGTAAAAACTACAAATCAATCGACAGCACAGTCACCGTGACAACGAGTTCTAAATCTTAGATTAAAATAACAGAGGATTTTCCGAACTATGGGGCAGTAAAGCGTTTTAGGATTACACCACTTTTCTGAGCCAAAGAATAACACCACTTCACGCACACAAGCACATGGCCAATTCCTCTCAATAATCTAGGACAATATTCTTCTCAGTGTAGCCTAAATCAGGACCCATGTGCGAGTTTATTTCACCATTACCACTAAATTGTCAAAATAGACAGAAAGCCCTGTAATAACATTAAATGCACTCACTCTCCTTGATACAGCACCCCCAGAACCCCAACTTTCATCCACCGTTAAAAAAAGTTTGATACATGAATTTGCCGGTGGATGTTCTAGTGGTAGAGAATGCTATGAGCCTATAAGCCCTGTAGGGGAGTAGTAGTATCAACCTCTTCCGTCCATTAGCACTGGGTCACATAAGCAACTCTGTACGTCTGATACATATACCCCTGTGAGATCGATAGCACTTTCAGGAAGTACTGTAGTACTGTCGATTTTCATTGGCTGTTAGCATTGTCACTCAAGTGTATGTATCCGTAAATCCAGTGTTGCTAGCGTAGTGCTTTATTTACCAATATCATTTTTTTTATTTATTTTAAACAGTAACCATAACCTACTCATTAAACAGATATACAAGACCCACAAATTTATGTTGAGTTATGTACAGTAGTTACACTTTGCGCATGTCAATCGAAATACTTCTCCTGTAAAGAAGGCAGGTCTAAGCTACATAGCTAAGGACATAGCTAGCCTGTGCTGTGCCACACACTTTACGCCAAGTAAAGGCCGGCTTTGCGAGGCTTTACGCCAAGTAAAGACCGGCTCTGCAAGACTATGGGGGTGGAGCAGAAGAAGGTGCTAGACAGCCAGGATGGATGTGTGGGAGGACCATGTGCTCTATGAGTTTAGGACAAAAAAAAATAAGAAGAAAACACAGTGCACAGTTACTTTCAACAACAATAGCAATCCTACACATTAATCATGTGACCATTTCAACGGTAGTCTACAGTACGACAGTAACACATACCCTACCCCTACAAGAACAATTGTAAATATGTAAATTCAAATTACTACATGCACAGAAAAAGTGTGATGTCATTCTCAGTTAAGGCCTCACTACATCTTTACCTAGAGGACAGTTGTTGGCTCCTATAGTAATGTTTAAAACCAGTCAAACTGAAAAGTAAATGGGGCCAACCAAACCCATTGAAGAATAGAGAAACATGCCGCCTCTTGCCAACAACAGCGCTCATTCACGGCGGGCAGCCATGCAGAGCTTGCCCTCTTGTGACCCTAAGAAAGGGAGAGGGAGGGAACACATGCGGACGGAGGGACAAGGGCACCCACCCGGTCAGCCGTGACCCACAGAAGGAGAATGGGAGAAAGGAGCTGGGAAAAAAAATTATACAAAAAATAAAAGGTGCTGCTAGGGTGAAACAAGCAGGCCTTTTATCTCTGCTGGCATGGGGGCCGAAGAAGTCATTTTGGACGATTGTGACAAATATTACACTTTCAGATAATAAAAAGGAGAGCTAGCGCCCTTCACAGGACAAGTTTCCTTAAAAATACAGTGATTTTTAGAGCCGATAAAGAATGGAATGCTCTACCAGATTATAAAATGTCTTATTTTAAGAAAGACATTAGAAGATACTTATTACAAATCAGACAACTAAAAATGTAGTCTAGAGAATAAAATGTGTTTTAAACGTTTGATGATATTTCGTATTGGACATTTTCTTTCATTTGTGTATGTATGCATGTATACATACATACATACATACATACATACATACCCCCCCATCTCAACCTCAGTCCTCTGGTTTAGCAGAGGCTTGCTGCCATATAAGAGCCAAGGACGAAATCAAAGCAAAGCAGCATCCAGCAGCATGCATCAAACTGGTCTGCTGTTACGTCACAGACGGGGGCTTCTCGTGTGGGCAGGACAGCAAAAAACAGCTAGATAGAATTGCACAAATGCCTTTGGTCAATACATCAATTGCTGATATTGTTGTTCTAAAGAGTGAAGGTAAAAAATTGAAATTTAAAATAGAAAATTGGTACATTTCCAGCAGCTGTTGCCAGGACAACTTGACCCAGAGACCAATGTTTTATGGGCTGGTTTTGGGTAGATTTCAATTATATACTCCTTAACAGCTACAGATACATGGTGCTGGCTTTGTTGCTGTAACAGCTCATGTGACATTTCTTCAAACTGAACCATCAAAAGGCATAAGTAACAAGAATATCTGGAAGACATCTGATTTTGCAGAGCAGACTGTGTACTGCAGTGCACTCTACTGAAACCAAAACTAATTGCAATTGTCTCTGAAGGGCTTGTGGTCAACTCACTGAGTGCACGTACAGTATTCTTCTGCAGTTGTGTTGTACATTCTCAGATAAAGCTACGGTGCACTGGTGAACCTGCTCTCTTAAGGGAAAGCTGTAGTGCTATGGCACATCAAGGTGTAACTTCAAAACTTGGAACTACAACACAGGCAGAACATTTGTTGCACATCAGCCTTTAATTATAATTAATCTTCTGATCCTTCCATCTTCTGATGGAAGGTTGAAATAAGATTTGTATTTGAACATGTAAAATATTCTGCTTATTGGTGCTCTATCATTGTATAATAATGCATTACATTTTGTTGTGCGTGGCTAACATTTGTCCTGAGTTAAGGCTTCACTTACAGGATACACTTCTCAACTGTGTGTCTTTAATAATATAGTAAGTAGCCTATTCTTAAATATTTCACTATTAGGCATACATTGCATAAGTGACAAATCCCAAATAGTGCTTTGTGATCTATTCCAAGCATAATAAATGTCACATTTACTATGTTCAACTATCACCACCAGCCATGTTTGCATAAATGCACATCTTCCCATTGCAGTGGGCTATTACAGTGTAGACCTTCCTGGATATGAAACTTTGTTATTAAAGTTACATCTAGTTTCCAATCATTTTTTAGTTGACACTAATAATAACAACAACAACAGATTTTGCCATGAAAGTTGCAGAAATACACCACTTGTTAACAAACGCGAGACATTATTTGTCTTAACTTGTCTTCGAGACCTTCTACTCGTGAAGGTTCCTCAAAGGAGTTTGCGCTTCAAGAGATGAACATGATTCTTCTGTCCGCATGGAACTAGCATTGTCAACCCAAATACTTAGTGTCACAGTGTAGCCTAATATATCTAACACCACTCTTATATTATCAAAATAAACATCACACATCAGTTCTGGGGTCACGATTGTGTTGAGGTTCAACATGCAGTGCCCTACCGCTATCGGTCCTACAAACAGAAGCAGGTCGCTTTGACGATACAAATGTTCAGTTTAGATGCTCTTAGTAATAGCCACACAAAACAGAAGTTATCACTGCTCAACACGCACATGGTTCGTGTAAACACGACATAATGGTTTAACATGCACAAATATGCTACACGGCATGAAGAGTATGTGAACATAAATGCAAGATGACGTACCATGAAGAATCTTTCCGAAAACGCCAGAGGAAATGTGAAGTAGCTATATTGTCGTGGTCGATGCGGATGTTAACGGTGGGTTGACTCTCACGTTTGAGAGAAAATTCACAACGTTCAGTTGTTGTAAGACGACAGCGAACAACGACAACTGTTTACAAAAATGTAAATAGTCTACTCGGTCCTCAAGTGCAAAAGTTTTTAAATAGTTATCTCCCCTTTGGCTAAGTGCTTCATTTGGGGGTGGGGCTTTATGGAGGAGGTTGTGGCAGAAGCCCCTCTTGTGTGCTAGAATGAAGGATGTTGATGAAAGTCTATTGAATGATCTCAGGATATTTCAAACACACATGACTTATACGTGATATGTTGGGGTACTATACAATATATGTAAGGGACTTATTTGCAATTTACTAAGGCTTAACCCCTTCCAATTGCCTAACAACACTTAAGTGTTTTAACACTAATCGTATAGTAAGGTTGGTGTCAATGCATTACCAGTCTTAACATCTGTTCCAAGTATTCAAACACACCATAACTCTTCAGCCTATTCTAATTCACTTATCCTATGCTGTCTAGACTAGTATTACTATAATATGCTGGTACAGTCAATTATGTATTTGTCATGGAATATTTAGATGTACCTTAATATTGCAGTAAACACCTAGAATGTAATATGTTATAGAAAATGTTTAGATTGTATAAGGCTTATACAATCTAAACATTAAATGAGTTAAAGTTGTCAAGAGGCATTAGTTCTCTGTGACCTAAGGGTCATTTTTATCAAGAATAATTCAAAGAATCCATTTGCTGTCAATTACATTTAGATAAAATTTGGGAAGAGATGTTTGCTTAGGCCTATCTAAGTATTAAACCTCTTATTTAATTGATTCACACACACTCACACACACACACACACACACACACACACAAATACATCATCAAACTGACTGCAGATGAGCGCACACTGTAAATCTACATTTTTCATTATGCTTAAATGTAATTTAAATAAACACCTCAGCCCAACTAAGTGTTGAAACTCAGTTGTGAGCGTGTGTTGTGAATTATCTCCTTTACATTGCAAGCGTGCAGCTTGGCTTGGCAGCACACCTTTCCGAACAAACACTGCATTGCCTTGCGGTGATATATTCCGGTGGAGAGGATCTGATGCTCCCTGACGGGGTACAGCACAAATGTCAGCTCACGGATTTGCTGCTAATGAGATGACACCTGTGACAAGACAAGGGAAAACGTTTGTTCTCGAACGCTGTGATGCGTTCACCAAAACGATGATGGGCTGCGTTTGAGGGTTGACAAGAAAATGCTCAAAGGGATCAAATTATTTTACATCTCATACATATGCATGTGCCTTTAAAAGCGTAGCACTGTGTTTATTTACGATGTGTTAGGGTTGCGAACACAGCTGAGATGAAGGCGGATGAAGTGTAACAGCGGATTAAAAAGCACATGCAATTTAAAGCTTCCTCGCATTGCATTGATGTGGCATGTGTAGAATATATTGAGTGTTTGCTGACCCAATTGATTCCAGTAACTGTCTAGACCTACACAGTTCTGTCACAGCAATCATGCCACCGTGACTGCAAATGTTCAGCAAATCAGGAGTTGATGTATAATAGGCTATATGCATGAGGCTATATTTGTTTATATTGCCATCTTTTAGGGTGATGGGAGATGGAATATAATCTGAAGCAATGCGATTTTGTGGCCTGGTACTTGCTCACAATATCTGTATTACTGTATATAATGTCACCCCACTTTCTCTCCATAGCTCACTGCTAATGTTTTAAAACAATATATGGGGAGGTGTAGAGATGGCGTGGGGGGTGTGGGGGTGTCCAACCAGGTCCTGCACAGCACAAGTACATTTATGCTTCCACAAGCTGGAGACCACTATCAGATAGACACTGAACACTTTATGTCCACTACAGTGGCGTTATCAGGTAGCATATGGAGAAGGATTAGCCTCCTCATATTTCTTAATGATGTTGATGAGGCCACATATAGCCACATTTTCCCCTATCATTGGTTCTACCTTGCACAATACCACATATGAAAAGAGTGTTTGTCCCATCAAAGTTTGATTTCACACAGCAAACTTGGGTGAACAAAATGGTGTGGTGCATCAAAGCAGTCCTTAGCATTTATTTCACATTCATACTTAAAAAAAAAATTTTTGCACTCTTTTGATTATTAGCATATTTAAAATGCTACAAAACGTTTGTGCCAAAATTAGCAAATTGCTTTTTTCCTTTGGTTATTTCATCGCATCTGCTGTGTTAATTAGAAAATCAGGAGGTATGGAGATTCAGAATCTGAGACCTATAATATTGCCTTATTTCTCATTTTGAGTGAGAAACCAATACTCCACTCAAAAATCACAGTTGCGTCCAAGACCATCTCTAAATGCATGGATTCTGCTGCCCTCTTGTGGATTATTTGTATCTAGGTTAAAAAGAAAATAGAAGAATAGCATTGTGGATATCCTAATAAGTCCATGTTTTGGTAAATGTATAAATAACATGGGGCTTTAGGGTGTATATGGTTCAAAAGATTATAGGGACCTAAACCTAATAGCTACTTTTATTTACTGTAAATGAAATGTGGATGGGCTATATAGCCTATAGCCATATATCACTGTATAGGACTACAATCTGAATTCCGATTCTAAAAAGCAGTTGATCGCTTCGGATCAAATAATGACAAAGCGAGATGGGATCTATCAAGTAGATTTTCCATTAATTGCCAAAACAGAAACATCTGCGTTAAATTGTTTGTGCTTCAAGTCCATTCATGACGTCACATTCTGACGAACTTTACAAAGCCTCAAACTACCAATACGGTCCTAAAGTAGACACAATGCCTATAGGCTACTGCTTTTAGCATCTTAACACTTTAATGCATGTAGGACACTTCTATCAAAGTTAACACGTTACACAGGCGGACACAATGGCACGTTAATTAAATAAAAATAAATAAAACAAACAGATTGAATTTACGTTGAGTCATGCAATGACTAACAACATGCGCCTGGAATCTGGATGGAGTAGACAATTTCTTTGGTATTTTCGCTTCTCGACAATGGGTGCACTAATGGGTGCCCTAAAATGAATGTCAGACCAAGCAGGTGTTCAGGAGACGTACCGTATGCTACGTTTAGATATTTTCTTGCTGAACGTTTGCTTGAATACGATACATTCTGCGTAGCCTACTTGCACTGACGTTTCCTGCGCTTCGTCGACAGCGTGATAGACTTCAAACAAACAATTGCTTTTTGGGAGCTTCGCTTTAACCACAAATCTTCCTTGTAATTTAAAGTACTAGTCCCGAGTACCGGAGTTCGGTCCGGTCTGGGCCAGGCCTGCGCAGTGAATGCGTATTCGTTTATCATTGGCCCGCTACAGTGTAGAGTCAACAGCGACCACCGCCTGTGTTATGGATTTTTGGAGAGAACGTTTACTCGATTTATATCTAGGTTTAGACATTTTCTTCCTAGAATGTTCTGGAATGACGTCGGGTAGCTGTACGCGTTGCTTATTTAAAACTAGCGCTACGGTACCGTACTGTTTCATTCGTTTTGCTCAATTTTTAATTGCTGCAGATTTCTCAAAGGTACGGTGACAATCCAGTTTCAGCAACGCGGAAAGCTCGTATTTTAGTTATTTGAACACATTATTGTTCTGTACTGACAAACAGGTACACGTGAACGATTTAAACCAATCAGCGGCTGAACCCAAGCAGCGGTATAAGTAAGAGGCGGGATGCCCGGAGAAACTCGCCGTCGACGAATATTATCCTACGTTAGAAACCGTTTAATTCGGAAGGTAGCGTCAACATATTGATGCCATCACCGCTACGTCGATTGCTTAGCTGGGGTTTGGAATACAATATGCACTGGATGTATTTGTTTAAAACAATCTGACGTTACAAGTGTATCGACTGTACCGTGCTGTACAGTACGGCTTGTTCCCTGAATGAAGAATTACACCGTCTTGTGCTGTCAAGAAACACCCGTCTCAGTTCAGACGTAAAATAGCCTACAATCTCGTCCCGGAGACCAAAAGGTAAAGTGTTTTAAGGTCAACACGACCGTTGATACTGCCAATCTAGCTGACCGATGCTAGCTGATGATCAAACGCAAGCCGCTGCAATGTTAGCATAGCATGCAGCTCTTGATGTCGGCGTCCGTCTGTCAGCTTGAGTTTTCGCCGAGAGCTACACGTAAGGTAATGGTCTCAACCTATTCATTTTATATTCCAGTCTCTAAATAATCAGCATTGCAATGTGAATGTGAAGAGACTGTACCGATCATAATATCGTCAACACGCGGGACCAGTGGGCGTTTTCATCACGTTGTGTTTATGTTCCAGTGAATCACATTGCCTTGCTTTTTGCCATTGCTTTTTGATTGGTGTCACGTATTCAGCAAAATGTCCCCTTCTTACCTACACGTGGAAATGTGCAGAGCAAAGGCATGCGTTAGATGTTAATAGAATACTTTAAACCACATCTTAATTCAGCATAAGCAGTTTAAATACCAGCTACCGTACACTATGTAGGCATACTGTATTTTCCTTTATGAAGTTTTCCAAGATGATGTGATTTGAATTTCTGGGACTACTGACCTCACAGCCATCGTTTTTTTTCTTTTCTTACGTTGAATAAAAACATGAACAATACAAAGTCATACAGTAATGGAATAAAATATTAACAATTATACATCATAGGGTAGTTTTTAATCGGATCACACCAACATGGTTTAATTTGAGTGATTTGATTATACTTGTATGATTCAAATGGAACTTTTAAGACCCTAGCCTACGTATGTAGATGTCCGTCCATCCATCCATCTTCATCCGCTTATCCAGAGTCACGTCGCGGGGGCAGCAGCTCCAGCAGGGGACCCCAAACCTCTCTTTCCCGAGCCACATTGGAAAGCTCTGACTGGGGG
>JAOEGT010073115.1:0-12709 GCA_025447795.1 Speoplatyrhinus poulsoni
CACTTTGCCTTGGGAGACCCTACCAGGAGCACAAAGCTCCAGACAACACAGCTCTCAGGATCATAGGAACACACAAACCTCTCCACCACGATAAGGTGATGGTTCCCGGAGAGGCAGTAGCAACATAGGTAGCCTATACAGAAGCTCAACAGGCTGCACCAGCAGCGGGTTGGGGAGCACGCGCCCCACCCCTAGCATGTCTACAAGGGTTACCAGCGTATACACACCTCCCTCCTCCACCCCATTCAAACCAGCTGGGACTCCTCCTAGCTGGAACAGTCGCAGCGTAAGCTGCAGGCTCTTGTCGGTCTTGCGTAGCGGCAGGTAGACATTAGTGCCGACTCTGCTCAGGGTGTCCAGCAGTGGAGACAGTAAAGCCTCCAGGCTTGTTTCCACCGTTCCTCCACAACGTCTCCTCTCCATGTCCACACACAGGAGAATGGCTCTGGCCAACCTATCAGCCTGTTTTGGCTCAGGTAACATTTCAGTCTGACCTAAATGGGACAACATGGAACATATTACCATTGAAACAACGACTGTAACTGTTTACAGTGTCTAATGTGGCTCACCTGTGCTAGCTGGGACTCGGAGGAAACTCTGTATCTCTGACTGGACATAGGCTTCTACAGTCCCCCCATCCACAATACTGGTTTTAAAGCTGCCTTCATTATCTGAAAGCCAGGCAACCAACTGTAGTGGGGAACACATATGGTAAGCAATGCATATTCTGCTAAATCTAACTTAATTTAAAGTACACCCCAACACACTACCTGATCCCAAAGCTGTGTTCCTCTACACAGTGACTCATCCGCACGGAAATACATCAGGAAACTAAACAAATCATCCAGGGTCACCAAGCACTGGGATATAAACACACAAGAAAATTGTTTAAACAAAAAAATGGTTTGTGTTGTCTGACTAGGGATTATTCAGATTTAATTTGATATGACAGCATTAATTCTGAGGTAGTAATATAGTGTCTTACCACATCTGTAAAACAGAGGGCGGTATGCAGAAGGAAACACTGTGCAGCACCTCTCAACAGCACTTGATGGGTAATCATAGTACAGCGCATGACCTCCCTGTAAACACACCACATACACCAGATTAAAACGTGCAGTCAGCTATTGCAAGCTAATTGTAAACTAATACACGTTGTCGAATTCACCAAATATCTCCTCGCATTTAACTATTTTACCGTTCTCTGTGCGTGCGGAAAAAAGAATACTTTAACACAGCCCTGGCTGGAACCCAAACAAAACGGGAAACACTTCTCACAACAACAATGCCCTTGGCTTCGCAATGCATTTCCATTGTGTGGGGTAGAGCTTCTGATTTGAGTTAGGAAGCGTTATGGAGAATGACTAACCCTGCCTCTAATAATCCACATCTTGTAATATCTACCAGCTATTATTATTAAGCACCATTGTGACCTATGGTGTTTTACCTGAGGGCACTGAGGCCTTCAGGCCCCAGCAGAGGACATAGGGGGAGGCTGGACAGGGCCTGAGAGATGAACAGAATAGGTACCGCACACCAGTGTTGAGAGCCCAGTCGCTGGATCACCTGCAGCAATACACAGCCTGCAGGCACAGAGGGCTCAGAGATCACTTTGCTGCCTAACAACTGGCCAAAGCCTAAACTACTTATACTTAACTTTCTCTGAAGCAGTGGGATAAAAGCTACTGGACCCAAAACAATATGTACCAAATGTTATGTGAAAGCAAGCCTTCTTCAATAGCATATTCACAATTATAAACATGATGTATATATATATTTTCAATAGTGGGTTCCAACCCACTATTTAAAACCACTGCTCTATGGGCACTGTGTTTGGGTACCTCTGTCATGCGACGGCAAGCTACTGAAGAATGTGGTCATGAACACTTTGAGTTTAGCTGCAAGCTCAGGGCATTCCCCCACTCGCTGTCCGACCGCCCTGCGTAGTAACAGAGGGTGAATGCATTAGCACTTAGAAACCATCCATATTGAAGAGAATAATGGGATTTCAATGGGATTCAAAATCTGCACCTGTGGTAGAGGGAGCTTTCAGACAGTACGTCCATGAAGGGTCCAACAATAAACTGGAAAATGGACAATAAATAGTAATGGGACAAATGTCTATTCTAAAAGTCAAGACAAAACCTTGTCTGTACAGAGGTTTTAACCAAACGTATTCGGATGCAAAGAGAATGAAGAAACAACTATTGATATCTATCTACTACAGTATATTCATCATTTCAAAAGTGCAAGGCAAACGTGGAGTGCAAAAGAGCAAATAATAAACTTCCCACATAGGGAGAAAGGTGTTGAGAGAGCTACCTGTGAGAAGGCAATGGCAAAGGCTGGCTGCTGGAGGGTGTTCATCTCCAGCAGGTGATTCACTCCCTCTCTCATCAGGGATTTGTTCTCACTGTGGAACATGCGCTGGTACACACACAGCAGCCATGACGGATGGAAGAGGGCTCCATCTGACACCAGCAGACAAAAACACAGGTGAGCAGCATGCGACTAGGAAAACCCCACAATAACCTCAGCATGCCTTAGGGTCAAGACATACCGAAAGATTAGAGATACAAAGAAAAGTTACGATCAGTCTTGCCTTGGCTATCTGCAGCTGTTGTTTGGATCAATGTGTCGATTCTGTTGAGAACTGGACGGACCACATGAATCTGCCAAAAACAATTCAGCAGCAAGCAGATATAAGAGGGAAATGTGGCATTGTGTTGGAATGGACACCACCATTATTTTACCAACCTGGTTTTCCTCTAGTGTCTCCATAACCAATGCATAGTCCTCCCAGAACTCTTTCAGCAACTTGCATCTGTTAGGGTCCCACCGGAACATGCACTCCTCTACATGTTCAACTGTTAAAATAAACAGGAAAAATATGTGTGGATGTATGTGGCTTCTCAACTGTCAGGCAGAATAGAACTTTATCTTGAATCCAACAAAAACAGCATAATTGTACCTTCGTCTGATGAATAGGAGGGACACACTGCTTGCTCCTCCTCTGACAGAGCCACACACCTTTTCAGCAGGTACAACGCCCGCTTACGGGCCACATTGTCTCTGTGAGTCAGTCCATCCTGAAGAATCCTCCAAAACTGGCAAGGCAGACGTGGGACTGCTGGACTCCAACACGACTGTTGGGGTCTTTCTGGAGGAAAGATGTGGTCCGAGAGGGAGGTGAGACATAGCAACGTTCGTTCTGTTACCGCAGGGGTGCAATTACTCAAGTGCCAATTGCACAGGCTGTCCAAAATTATGGTGAGCATGCTGCCCGACTTTGTCCCACCGCAGCAGTTCAGAAGAGTCAAGAGTAGCCGAACTGTGATCTTGGAGACAACTGGTTCAGAGAGGTCTTTGACGCAAGACAGAGCAGAAGATAGTACAGTTACACAGATGTGTTCATCTGTTGACAGAGTAGGTAACACAAATGCCATGACTTCGATGGCGACTTCAATATTAAGTCGTCCCTGGCTTGACAGCTCATTATCATCACCCTTTGACTGCTGCAACGAGGGCAAAATGTATAGAGACAATTGTCTTACTACAGCACCTTCGCAAAGCTGAATGCAGACACCCAAAAGTCTACAAACAGCTGTGGTACTTTGTCGTATGTGTTGTAAGGACATGTCTTTGTTTGCCACAGCTTCCGATAATTTAGTAAGAAGTGGAATACATGTGGTCCAAATAATAGTTTCGATCTTGCTAATACAGTATTGTCTTGTCGCAGCAGGCACCTTGTCGTATGCCGGGGCAGTCAAATCTGGCCCGATTCCCTCAATGAACGATGTCAGCGCCTCTAGTCTCTCCCTTTCTGGCCATGTATCACTCGGCCAGGACAAAGCATCAAATATAACTTCATAGTTAGGCGTATTGGACAAAAGCGCCTTAATCAAGAAAGAGGACATTGTATTGCAGGAAACATTCATTATTCGCTAGTTTTGCTCTCTTCTTGCTTCGCATGGTACTTCGTGCTTTCCATGTGGAACGTTAACTTCCTAACACGTCACACATGACCTCTCGCGAGAAACGAGAACTACCGTAAAATAACTCATTCTCTGGTGAAAGGATCTTATGTTGGTGTAGGCTACTAATAGTAGAAGTAAGTAGGGTAAATGCGTTTATATGCAAGCGTAATAAGTAAAATAAGTAATTCCGAATAAAATATACTTAAAACAAAAATTGGGATTTATTCTCGCCACCCAGACACTTCTTCCCCAGCGTTTTCCCAACTGGTATTGGTAATGCTGCAGGCTAGGGGAAGGATTAGATGCGAATTGCATGCAATTAAAAAACGTTTTTGTAATACTGGCTTCAACCACAAGGGTGAGCAGTGTCTTCAAGAAGTATAGCACTATCCTGTATTTTCATGTGACGACATTTTATTCTTCAGAACATAATTCTGAGTAAACCAATTACAATTTACAAAGTAGAAAATGATGACAGTGTCTGATTAAGACAAAATAAACTGGCGCTTTGATACAAAGTTCCATAATATAAAAAATAACAAGTAATACTTATACTTTTCTAATTATAAAAGGAGTAATGTTTATAAACATCTTGATATTGAAGCTTTGAATTGATACATTAATCTTAAAATATCAGTTTTCCACATTAGATTTGGATTAACATATCATGATAGTGCATCAAAATTATTCTTTAATTTTATGTTTTACACACTTGCTGTGTTCACAGAAACTATCCATGAGATTAACCTACACAAAAAAACAAAAAAAAAAAACAGAAGCACAAATAGCAGCATGTGGCCTCCTAAAAATGTGTTGACATCAAAACATAAAATAAGCATAAAAGTAAAGAAATTATATTGATACCTTTTGAAAGTTATGCAGTAGCCAAAAGCTATTTCGAGTTTGTACATGTGAAATGATATGTCTCAAGCCTCAACATCAGGTTTAGACATGTTCAAATTATTAGTGGTTTTAAAATTTGACAAGAGTCAAATCCAATTGATTCTAAATGATCTTCTTGTCCTAATCTGAAACAAGAAAAAAAAAGTGCAAATATGTACACAATATACAGTACAATAAAAAGGTAGAAAAATACACGATTGAAATTTTGCTTCAAGTTATCTTAGCTTCATCATATAATAAATGTGTTTTTTTTAAAAGGTCCTACACTTATTGAGCAACTCTGTAAGCAAGCATAAACACAGAGGAGCCTATTCCAGATATTTAAATTGGAAATGTATATTACAGACAAAGCTCAAGCAAGTCTGACATTTCAATTATTTCATGTTTTATAAATTACATTTAACAATTTTTATAAACAAGCTCTATTACACTCCACTATCTCAATGTAGTTACTTTTAAGATACAGTATGTTTTGTGGCCCACATGTAGTTTTAAGATGTTATATTTAGTTCAAATTGGTAAAATAGGACAATTATTTTAATTAGCCGCCAAATGCCTGATTCAAATTCAGAATTTGTAATGTAATGCCAGCAAGGATGTGGCCATCTTCATCCCATAACACAGATGTAATGTCAATACAAAAAAGGCTGTCACATACATTTCACACAATTAAAAACAATTCAGATTTAGAAAAATAAAATTAAGGGGGCAGGGTTGCCTAGTGTTTCTAGGTTAAATCCCTGACATAACCAGTCTACTGTATTTAGAAACAGCTTTGAGAAAGATGCCCAAACCGTTACCTTACCTGCTCCTCATCGCTTGCAAGTCTTTGGACTGGAAAGCACCTGCTACATGACTAATGCTGATAATAGAATGCTATTTTTTTCCACACATTTTCCTAGTTTGTCTCAGCTGCACAAAAAAAGCTGGTATTCTTCTCTCCACTGGCATGAAAAACATTATGTTTTCAGCATTTGACTGATGTCTTCAACCATGAACAGGCATATATGGATTTCACCGATCCCAAACTGACTGAACTTAACCTCGGAAATTCAATTGACTGAAATCAAAAATCCCAGGGAATTCATCTGGATTTCGTTCAATAAAGTCAGTTTTAATTCAGGATACCAAACCGTATTTATGAATCAAAACTTCATTTCTGAAATAGTCCCCAGGTCCTTCTTTACTTTCACCAAAATACACTTTAAAAAAACAGGACATCACATTTAGTCTCTCCACCAGTTGAGCTGGAAGTTAATAAGAGAGCCCATATGCTTACACTTATATGGTGATTAAAGTATGAACTCCAGCAACTGTTCATCTCCCAGCATGTCCAGAGAGAGGCAGTTGGTTGACCTGCGGCCATAAAAGGAAGGCTTGGTGTGGTGGTGCAACGGGCTGGCCGGCAGGCACTGGCTATTATCCACCTTGTTCTTGATTCTTTTGGGGGCGTCTGGGAGCCCGAAGGTGTAGCTGTGGAAGGAATCCGTCGGTAGTGTTGTCCCGAGAGGGGCCGGAGGAGGCAAAAGACGGACGTCATCCAGACTTTGACAGTGACGATCCACGCACATGTGAGCCCTAGACTTAAGCCCCTGGAATACAAGTGAAGAGAATAAAGGACAATACAAATAACAGAGGCAAATTAAGGGGGAAGGAGGTGCTAACCTGTTCAACAGAATCTGTGTTGTGTAGTTTTCCCAGGACATCACTGTTGTGTGGGGGGCTCCCTTTACATACAAAACAAAACAGAAGTACAAAGTAAGGTATATGCAAGAGCCTACCATTACATTGGCTCAAACAAGGGTTCTGTATCCACAGAGTCTGACTCCACCCACTCCCACCTCCAACATTATGGTCAGACAATGAAAGCATAGGGGGCAATAAAAAAGTAAACTGGAGTGGGTTTAATCAGTCGAATAAGGACTAGACTGAAGTGAGAAAAGTAGTCATTTGACCATGTTGATATATAGGGAGTAGAGAACCCTTAATCAGTCTTGTAAATGTATTTTTTACAGATTAACAATTACATTCACCAAAAACAAAAGAAAAACAGAAGTGCATTATTCTCACCTTGCCGGTGACTCTCTGAGTTTATTACAGAGCAGTCAGCTGACATTCCATTAGGATGAGCTAATTCAAACATCTCATCCAGGTCATCTACGAGAACCTCCTTCACAGTGTTCACATTTGCCTGCATATCTAAGGGATAACATATTAAGGCATTTATCAAATTAGTAATATTCTGTTAGCTCATACATATTCCCTTAAATTGTGGTGGTTTGCTTGTGAAAACAGGTGTTATGTGCCATTTCGGCTCAGCCTCTTCGTTTCACTAGCACTACTTTACAGAAGTAATTAGTGCTGAACATCTGATACATAGACCCATGTAAGCATGTCGACACGTGGGGAAGTGCTTTTTCTTTGGCTGTTAGCATTGTCACTCAATCAACCTGCAAACAGCCAGACGTGTCATTTAGTTTCCCCAATTAATTCCTCAGTAACATCATACTTGGTCAATGAGTTATAGTTATACAGTTATACAGTGCATGTCAATCAAAATACTCCTCTTGTCAACTTTACGAAGTTAGCCGAGGCTGTGTTCTCTTTGCGATTATGACCTGTTCAACCGTGTACTGCGAAATGCTGTCAATGTAAAATGCACCGTGCTGATATGTCAATGTTGAGGTTAAGGATTAAGAAAGAAGATGATAAATGTGTTTACATAACTTCTCCTCAACAAAGAATTTCCAGTAATTCATTTCTTTGCCCAGAATGTGCATTGGCAAATACCAGCTTTTCCAACAGCTGCCTTACGTCAGTCATGTGTATGAGTGAAAACATGCACACAGCATTCCTGTGGTTGTGTCTCAAACAAAAACATTATCCCTACTAGAGACTAATACTTGCTTAAGTATTACTTAATGTTTACTTACTAATGCATCATTTCTGAGTGAATAGTGTGGAATAATAATTATCAATAATAATAATAATAATAAGCGTGGAAAATGAGAATATTGATGTCATTGTCTCTGACATGATTCATTGTATGACTGGTTTCACAGACATGGATCAAGCCTAGTCCTAGACTAAGAAGTATTTTCTTTAGGCCCATAGTGTCAAAAGCGTTACTAAACCACAGCAGGCATCACTAAACGAGCAGGAAAAAGATTGACGCTCGTGTCCAACCGACCTTCATCGTGCCACTCCTCATCGTCGGTGCGGGCCTTGCTGCCCGTGTCCACGCCGGACGTGTGGGAGCTGCCGTGGCTCACCGCCGAGCTGAAGCACCTCTGGGCTCGCCGGCGCCCCTCTCCCTCCCCCGGGGAGGCCGTCTCCACGGAGACGCCGTGCTGTCGGCCGTCCGCCTCGATGCCAGAGCTGCTGGTGGAATGTCTGGAGAGGCCTGGGCTCGTCTCGCTGCCTTGGGGATCCAGGTCCACGTCGTCGCTGATGTACGACTCTCTGTAGTTCTTCTTCTCTGTAGGGGGCGATATGGAGGACGAGCATTATGCCTGGTTCTAGTCAACACACTACAAGATGTTTCACATAACAATATCACACTGGAGCTCGGAGATAGATTGTCACATGTGCTATAGGCATATCTCATAAACAGTTACATATAGGCCTAGTATCCCTCCGTAGTAGCGTTGTAGTAGCACCTTGTTAACATGGAGCCAGTACATTTCTCAACATTTCCCACCAATGATGTTAGAATTCAAGTCATTCAAATGTGAAGTGTTATTGAGAAGGGATACATGTTTCAGAGAGATGGGAGTTATTCCAGTATCTTTGCGTGTTTCTTCAAGCAGTTTGAATTATTACAAAGGCTATAACTCCTCCCCCTCATTGGCTGTAGGTCGTCGCCGCTGTCATTACCAGTACCGACATATCCAGATATTTAACCTGCTAAATAACCAGTCTGACCTTTGCAACGCATCTCCGGAAGTGTTACCTGTCGTTAACACTAATTAATAATTAATTAATAATTAATTAGCCCTCCTACTGGGCATGAACCTGTGGTTAACTTTGAAACGATTGAACAGCCTGTAACCAATCAGTGCTGCTACAACTGTATATCGCTTCACCTAGCTTTACCACCATTGAGAAACACACGCCTGACAAACGTCATTCCACTTTCCTACACACACACACACACACGTTGATGGGTCCACCAGCCAGGGTGGCTGTGTGAACGCTAAAGTGACAAGGATTCCAGACTACTGTATAATGACAGTGGAAATTATGATGAGAGCAATATTTGACACCACTTCCAATTGAAGATTAACGATAACTGAAGTTGGAATTGTGAGAAAATTGCAGAAAAATTGCAGAAAAAAAAGGCACCATACAATAACAATTTAGAAGTTACTAGTGTATAACCGAGACATTAAGGAGTATTCAGTGATGATTATGTGGGACTACTTGTCTTCATCCTCCCAGTCCTAAATCGTTATTTGGGTGAAATGCCAGGAGAGCGGTTGGCCAAGTGAATCCAGACGAATCTGAGTGAAGAGGCCCTACCTTCACTCTCATCCATCTGGCGCAGCTGTTTGAGGGCTGGCTGGAGGCCCAGGTAGATGCGATGGCTGGTGCTGAGGTGCAGGAGGAGGTGTCTCGAGCGGAAGGGCGACCCCGTGTAATACACCAGCTTCCTGGCCGACGGCAGCCCGTCTGGCTGGATCTCAAACCTCTTGCCCTGGACACGGTGTCAAACACAGCAGTGTGTGAGCGGCCACGTGCGCTTTAGTAGTGCTGTGTGTGTGTGTAAAATGTGAATTTATTAGGAATTATTTTTAAATTGATTATTTATTTATTTAAATGTTTTCATTTATTCATATTCTGTTTATTTTCTTGATTTATTATCATCATGATAAAGCTATTAACTCGCTTCTTTTCTAGCCACCGCATGCTAGCGACTAGTCAACTGGAGCTTAACTTATTAATTATTTCTATGCATACCAGAAAGGTGAGACGACCCACGTTGGACCAGGGGAAGTCATACAGCATCTGACGAATGTTGTTCACCTCCTGTGAGAACACAGCAGCATGCACGCACGCACGCACGCACACACACACGCACGATTATAAGAGACCGCTTGAAAGCTTGTGACAGCATTACAGTTTAATCAGATATAAATAATTGTTGTTAATCACGTTCTTACACGCCCAAGATAAGCATTCTAATTAGTCATCAATTATCAATAGTGCTTTTGTGCACTGGAGCCATCTGGACTTTGCTAAGAGGCCATGGGATCTTTGGAGGTGTCTCACGGTCTGTTGGCTCTGTAATCACCCAGGCCTCGAGCCCTAATCCCCCCAGACGGCCCCTTGATGGACAGATCAAACGCCTGATGGGCATTAAAGACAGCCCCTATCTCCTGATGCACTGCCAATGGTAGCAGTCCCACACATTCTTCACATGGCTATTCCTGACCGCAGAAGAGGGGTTAGATTATCTGAGCAAACACAGGTTCGCCCCCAGACACACACACACACACACACACACACACACACACACACACACACACACACACACGCGCACACACCTGATAAACCTGCATTCCTCTTAGAGTCAGGCCAAGCAATGCCGTCCCTCTCTCCGCCTTCTTGTCCTGCACAAGTGAACCGTGAGGTGTCAGAGAGGCATCTGAGCATTCAGATAGGAAAGCAGCCCACAGCTTAACCCCCTTTCATAGTTCACACTTCAAGGGAGGTTAACACTAAATTGGTGTAGCCACGTAACCACAGCTAATCTTATAGTGCTTATCGATTGCTTCAATAAAAAAAGATTAATAGCAGTCAAAGATTAGCTAAAAATCAATTAATCACGACATACACACAGTTTAGACTACAGCCCGCACTACATTTG
This sequence comes from Speoplatyrhinus poulsoni, assembly GCA_025447795.1. Taxonomy (NCBI): domain Eukaryota; kingdom Metazoa; phylum Chordata; class Actinopteri; order Percopsiformes; family Amblyopsidae; genus Speoplatyrhinus; species Speoplatyrhinus poulsoni. Next base: position 10,750 of record JAOEGT010073115.1, read on the forward strand.
CTTTTGTTTGGTTCGATTCCTGACAGGGAATAGCGTCCTAATTGACCTAGTCGTAATCGTAAGACCAAACTGTCTTCTGCGACCCCTGACCTTTTGCAGTTTGTAGAACGTGACAGGTACGTCCTCCAGCTGACATGACTCTGTGACGAAGTGCAAGATGGCATCTCTGGTGGACATGCCCCACATCTCCTGATGCACCTTGGGCCCGTGGCACAGCAGGTAGCTGACCCCACGCTTGGCCACAATCTAAGATGATCACGATGAAGACACAAACAGTGATAGCGATGAGTAACAGCCTGACCATTAATGGTAAACTACTGAGCATGTACAATATTTTAAATGGCAAAAATAAATAATTACGGTAAACAAAAACGTATTAAAGGATACACAATAATACAAATAAAAAGCACTGCTAAGTCATAATACTACATATAAATACAAATTCTAATAGTGAAACATATTAAGGAGAGATTTTAGAAACATTGTTTAAACCAGTGGACACTTCTTCACTGGATGTCTTCATTCTCTTCACATCTATAATTAATAAAAAACACACTGCCAAATGGTGACCCTACCCAGGGGGGGAAGTAATCCTTAGGCTGAAAGTAAGGCGTGGCCTCAACGTTGTCCCCAGGTAGATGGTGATCTCCCAGGTCCGCCTGCAAGGCGTAACCAGCCAGCTGAAAGTAGACTGCCTCCTGCTGTCGGCATTCAGAGCGCAACACGCGCTCGCGTAACTCAGAGTAGTACAGGTGTCGTGCCCGACGCTCGCTAGTGGTTGGACGTCAAGTGAGGGAGGAACAGCGATGACAAAGGATGCCACATACACGGCAGTCAAAACAGCACAACATATATCATATTTTAAGTCATTTAACGCATGTTAAATTACACATTGACTGTATAGATTCATTACTATACACTTAAAATAGTTTGTTTGGTTGCTGTATTGAAATTGAGTCATTGGGTTTTTCAAAAATGTGTTTTGTACAATAAGATAGAGAAGAATGATCCACATAGTCTGGTGTCACAGATGATGATATATCAGTGTATGAACTTTATGATATTGTGATGTTTATCAAAGGGCTTTACTAAACATACATCACCTTATGTAAACTTGACACTGATGATCCAGAATGTTAAATTACTTACCAAAGGAGTCGTCCATTCTCCACATAGTACTGCACTTTGAGGAAGAGAACTAGAGGCAAGGCCCTCTTCTGTAAGCCCTGCATGAAGACCACATGTTTTGCTGTTAACGTATCATGCTAAAGGACAATGCATGGTTGTTATATGTTAATATATATTTTAGTCACTGAACAAGAAGGTAGTATGTGGAGAGATCAAGTTAAATGTTATTAGCTTCTAAAGCAAAACACGTTGAGCCACATGAGCACAAACCTTTACTGATTCTGGCTTCCATTCCTTGGTAAAGTACTTTGTCAGCTTCTCATCCATGTCCAAAAAGATGTGCTCATTGTCTGTGATGAAGAAGGACAAGCAGGACACATGAACACACCCGGTAAGCAAACAAAAGAATGCTCTACCCAAGCGGAAAAAATTACAAACAAAAGAATTAATTTGGTGCAAAGACAAAAAAGAGAAAGAAAAGAAAAACACAAAACACGTATCTCGGTGAATGAGGCTACCAGGATGCAACTACAATAATATGCTAATGTGGAATGTGTACATTTCCACATGTCTGTCTTATCAAAAATCCAATTTGTTCTGAGTTCTGTTCAATACAAAAGGGCCAGCAGGTGTTTGTGAGAATGGACATGTTTGCAGCACTGATCACACTACACCCAATACTACTCATATCAGTAACACCTTGTCTGGCAGCATGGGTCATGCCATAGACATGTTGCAGTAAATCCATCCAATCTGTTGGAAAACATCTTGCATGTTGTGCAATTTGCCCCACTCCTTTCCCTGGACTGCTCTACCATCCATCGTTCTCTGG
>JAOEGT010073115.1:12719-31653 GCA_025447795.1 Speoplatyrhinus poulsoni
CTTTCTCTACCCCCCCCCCCCCCACACTTTTGACTCACTTGGACCCCTGAGTGAGACACCCTGCCACGTCCGCCTCCCCTGCTCCTATTGTTTCCTCCACTCCCACCCTCCTCCAGTCGTCCATCCGTCCCTCCCTTCGCCGAGGAGGTGGAATGCGTGAGTGCATTCCAGGCTTGATGAAGTTAATATTGCCGGAATCCAGGCTCAAGTGGTCGCTGGACCGACACCGCGGCAACAAAAGGCCGCTTGTTCAAGAGGTGAGTCGCACAAGATTACCACGGCATTTCAACATCTTTGTGTGAGAGAGAGACAACACGGGCGCAATGGAATCAGAAACTAAAACATTTACACTGTTGAGCGGCTGAGGGAGATTAGACCATCCGAGTCAGGAAAACAGGGTCTTTTGTTGCCGTTTTGGGGGTGACATTTTATTTTGGCAGCTTGACTCATTTCCCCCAGCATTATATAAACAATCATCCCACAGTAGCTCCGGGACCAGCAGCGGTACCGGGCTCTGTGGCAGCAAACCTACTCAGTCACTGAACCCAGTTCCCCTGATCTAATCTGGTATAATCCAGTATGAACATCACAGGGACCCATAAACAGCAGACTCACCCTTTACCACCGTGAGGCCAAAGAAGTGAAGCTCTTTAATTCCGAGGAGTTCGGCCACATGGTTAAAAACATCGTGACCCGTGGACTTGAGCTAGAGCAGGTGCGAGAGGGAAAAACATGCCGTAAGAATTTGTACAATTAACCAGATATTCTAGAAATATCTGCAGACAAACAAACCCATGCTGATATTGCACTGTGCCATACCAAAATTGATTAGAATTTGGATATGGATATTTCACATGCAAGCTGCTCAGAAGAATTATGAACAGTTGCCACACAAATTAACTTTTTTGCTTTATAATTTGGTAAAGCCAGTCTCCATCTCATATAAACAGACAAAAATAAAATAGTCAAAACTGCTTGAATCCATAGAGTACTCTGCCTTAATAAAAGCAACATCATTAAAAGACTTGCACTTGCTTCAAGTGTCGTTATGCAGTCTGTATCACAGCATACAGGAAAGGACCACACTAAATATAGCTGCTGCTTTGTTATTTCATATACAGTGTGCTTGTGGCACCCATTGAAAATGTGCTTTGATGATGATGATTAATTCACCTTATATTTACAGCGCTTTTCTGAGTACTCAAAGCCACTTTACAAAAAGAGCACAAAACTAAGCAGTTTTGAATAGTTATAGTACAACAGTAAAACAAGAAAAGAAAAACTAAAGTTAGATTATAGCACTGGATTCAGAGAATACAAATATAATGTGAGAAGTGGAGGAGTTTTAGCTGTTGAAGTCTAGCTGGAAGAGATGTGTTTTGAGAGCCTGTCTGAATGGTTGCAGGGTGCTTGTCTGACGGGTGTGTTTGGGGAGGGCGTTCCAGAGAGTTGGTGCAGCAGCAGATAAAGTCGCCCCAGGTCCGGAGCTTGGTCCTGATGGTCTTCAATGTGGTTGTACCTGCGGACCTGAGGCAACGGGTAGGAGTGTGGTGAGGACGGAGAGCTACGGAGGAGCTAGGTTGTTGATAGTCTCGCAGAGCCAGCCTTTACATACGTAAAGTCTGGGACACAGCGCTGGCTAACTGCGTCAGTAGTACCCGCCTCCTTGACATGCGAGGTACTTTGGCCGACCAACTACGTAACTCAACGACCAAATCCGAAGTAAAACTTGCAATGTGGAATTTGTTGGAAAACTAAACAACAGGACTCTGGGTGTTTACAGGTCTTGTAAATCTGTAAAACGAGTAGCCTATGGTTACTGATTAAAATACAATCATTTAAATTAGTAAATAAAGCAGTGCACTAGCGTAGCACCGGAAATGACATATATTGATTTGTGAATGACAATGCTCACAGCCAACGTAAATCGACAGTATTACTTCCCGAACGTCCGAGAGTCCCGTGTCGAGCTTACGAAACGTTCAGCACAGATGCCTATGTGACGTAGTGCTAATGAACGGAAGGGGCTGTGACTAGGCTGTTGATGAAGGTCGTGAGTAGCGTTCTGAATTGAATCCTATATTTGACTGGGAGCCAGTGGAGGTTGAAAAAGGACAGGAATGATGTGGTGGAGGTGAGCATGCGGGCAGCAGAGTTCCGGACATAATGAAGTTTATTGAGGATCTTATTAGGGGAACCGTAGAGGATGCTGTTGCAGTAGTCCAGTCTGGAGGTTATGATGGCATGGTGGATGGATTTTAATCTGCAGCAGCAAATGACAGCAAGATATCTGATATATAAATGATATATGTGAGGCAGGTGGTGAGAGTGGATTGGGTGGTTGAGGTGATGGTTTTAGCGGAAAGGTAGAGTTGCGTGTTATTAGCAAAGCAGTGCAAACGGAGGCCATGTCGACGGAGGATGTGGCCAAGAGGGAGGATGTATATGATGAAGAGGAGGGAACCTAGCACTGAGCCCTAGGGAACACCGTGGGTGACTGGGAGTGGGGACATGGAGGATATGCAGTTGTTAATAGAGCTATATTGATGTCTGTCAGAGAGATATGAGGTGGAACCAGGAGAAGGCAGTGCCAGAGATGTTGAGGGAGTACTGAAGCCTTGTGAGGAGGATGAAGTGGTTGATAGTATCCAAGGGTTTTGGTTAAAGACTCTGGTGCGCTTATTGTGACATCTAGCAGTAGAATTTTCATATAGAGCAAATTAGCACAAATAAAAACAAAAAAAAAACAAAGGTCAAATGTATTCCCTGAGACCATTTACACACTCATCATCATTACCTAACTGGACTATGAAACGCTTGCCTCTCACTACCTAACAACAACAACCTAAAACATTGTGGTTAACCAGCACTACTACATCAGCGACATTGTTTCCATGATTAAAACAAAAGCGAAAATAAATATTTAATAATAAAAACTATGACTCGATGTATGCTGCTACTAAGTAAAGGCATGTGGGATATTTACAAATTAGGTTTATTTGTAGTTTTAAAAACTGTCAAGTCTGACTTTAAGTAAACCTTTTCAAATGTACATTTCTACTTAATTTGCTGTTTTTCCACACACTTAAAGAAATTAAAAATAAATCACTATTAAAACATGTTAACTAAAAACAAAGACCGTGGAACCCCTGGGGTCATATACAATACCCACCCCTACAGTGATGTCCAGCTGTTCTTTGTTGGGGAGGAGAACACAAATTGTTCTCTCCTGCTTCGCTATGGCAGACATGTTGTCTGGACTCTGTCTCCAAGGACGGGCGTTTTCTCTCTTGGGCAAAACTTCAATATCCTCCTGTCCTGAACCCTTCCCCTCCTCTGCGTATTTATGTTTTCAGGGGCAGTGTTTCATCCATATTTGATCTCTAAAGACAGATGAGATCAAACCAGGTAAAAAAAGAAAAACACTCGCTCCAATGAGGTTTTAATTTGGAATAGATTATACCAGTTAAACCTCTAGTTCAGACAATAAACTATTAAACTGACTTTTAGACATTTAACTATACATTGTTTGTTTATACAGAGGTATCATCATGTTTTTGTATTATTAAAATTGTGTTGGCATGCAATCAACGTTCCAAATAAATATGAATGTAAATCCGTCTCCCAGACATAAATAATCACAATGGAGAGAGCCTTACTGGTATTATCCAGTATGCAGGATTAATGTCACATATAGTTCATCCTACACAAATTGAGTTACTTGTAGCCCAAAATAATAAATGTCAATGTTATTTTGAAATTAATACAAGAGTACTGTATGGTTTATACATTTCAATATCATCCTGTGCAAAATACATCCATTTAAAAAACACAACAAATACATAATGAATAAATCACAATCTATTCAGATGGTGGGCTCTACAGCAATTAAGATTATAATGTAATGTAATCTTATTACAGACATAGCAGCATGTGTTACTGTATCAAAGACCCACCTGAAGTTTGCCCACTGTATTGACCTGAAGCACCAACTGGTACTCCAACGTTCCTCATCCGATTAACGTCTCAGATTTAATTAATCAGATTACTGACTGCAGTGCGTACATTCTGATTCCTTACAAATCCTGCTCCAGACTGTGAAAGAGGCAAAACATACACAAGACAACAACAATGCTGTTATTGTTTGATACCAACAACAGATTCCAAATGTGCAGAATATTGCATTTAATTAATCAAAAATGTTGTTTGTCAAATGTAAATGTAGAGTTATCATAGTGTATCTAATTAAAGGCCAAAACATTACAGATTTATGGAAAAAACAGTATAGCCTATTTTAAATGAATGGTTGATCTCTCATTTTAAGTTTTTTATATAAAAAGGTTAAATACATTGTTTAGGATAAAATGCACAATAGCGACTCAAGGACATATTAGAAAGACACAAAGATTTTTCTAATCTGATTATGTTTTCTTCTTAATATGGTCAATGTTAATCTGAAGTGATGTTATGAATTCCTCATATTAATCAAAGTGAAACAAGTTGATTTAATGTACATGAATACAATTCTCTAGAACAGGCAATGTTAAAAGGTAATGCAATAGATTACACAATCTCGAGAAAGAGTAGCCCAATTTCTGCATAAAACAAAGGCCATGAACCACAATATTAGAATATTACCTTATGAAACCTCTTTTCAGTGGGAAAGACGTTTTTAAACAATGTTCAAAGAAAAGTTAAGGATTCTCCATAGGTGAACACTCACGCACACAAGGGCTCAACACAACCAATAACTTGTAAAGTGAGCTTCATGAACATGTTCAAACAGATCATCCCTCACACCTGTCTATCAATGCAAACAGAAATTTTTAAACCAGAAAATCCAGTATTTAAAATAACATGACAGTCATGGTAATTGTACTACAACTTCATGACGTCCCCAGGCAATAATTTACAAAACAAAATTGATGCAAAGCCAAATATGCAGTGTAATGTAATAACTGTTATATTTCTGCTTCCGCGGTTAGCCTACATATTTTAAAGTTACTTTGTAAAGTAGAAATATTTTCTCAACTATACGCCACACATGATACCAGTGAACTGATAACATGTGGCGACAGAGATGTCAATTAGAAATACAAATAGCCTATAGATATAACTTATTGTTTGTTTACTTAGCCTAAATAAACGAGGCAGGATTTGCAGTTCCATATTTGTTAACATTTCCTCAGCATCTCTTATGTTGTTTTGAGTCATGAGGGATGACATTTTCTTATTTGGAAGAAAAGAAATGCTATATGTTGTGACCTGCATATTGCATGTTTGGACAGGAACATTGCTGGGAGGAGCTGCATGCTTTGTAACCTATTTTTAATAGCCAGCTGTACTTGAAGTAACGTAATGTCGCTACCAAATGCCAAATTATTTATGAGAAGGGCATAGCCAGAAGCAAAACAAGCTCCACAAGCTGAGTTACGTGACATCAATGACTCTTACAAAATAGAATGCAATATTTGCAAACTAGAGACATAACAAATCACTTATCTACAATATCTGGGATAAATTTTGAAAGAGGACAGAACTTGCATGCAACACCCTGCTTTTCTTTTGTTAAATTGCTCTGGAAAATGTCCAAAACAAATATAGCCTCAGACATTAGTTAAAAGCAATGTGATAATCCTTAGGTATGTGCCCTGTATTATAATTGAAAGGGGAAATAAATCTGATGCTGATTAACAAGTAAAAACAACACATTTCTCCTAACTACCTTACAGTGCAACCACTAGACATAATTCAGCTATCATTATCCGAGGCTACCAGAGCTACAATACTTTAGATTTAAGTTCACCCTATCTCCACAGAAAAAGTTTGGTCTCATGTGGCCTGTGTACTCAGGCATCCTTTTTATGAGGTTAACCTGGTGGGATCACATGAGAGAAACCATCTGCATGCCTTAATGCCCCTACTGTTATAATCCCCCCTCATTGATCGAAATTGACATGTAAAACACTCCCAATCTCAGCACACAACTTGCTCTTTGGTGAAACAAGGTTGTCTCCTAAATGTTCCAGTGTCCACATAATACTATATATAATAACCAATTTAACTATGATATAACTTAGCCTACTCTGGACCACCATACAGATATCCCCATCCCTCTGCAGCAGGTCGATTCAGACGTTCAGAGCATCTATTTCATATGTCTGATTATTTTTGTGCAATTAGGACAACATGTATTTACATGAACGAAATCAAACAATATTTTCACTACCCATTATTACACTTTAATGGTAGATTTACTCACCATTTAGAGAACTAACATTTTGGTCTACTCCAGCATCCTATAGCGTACTATATGATCAGGTACATCAAACTGATAAAAAAAAATTAAATGACTACTAGGCTACTTCGTTTGTAGTTATATCAATCTGAATTTATGAGACTGTACCAAGCCCAAAGATGAAAATTTAGCCAGTCAGCGTGTTCGAGTGCTGATTGTCGAAAAAGCATGTTAACAAGTGCATCGGTCGAAATCTAAATAGATCATACGAGTACTACTCACCATAAAAGTAGTAGCTTACCGGTACAGGAAAACTCAACTGGGTAATAAACAGTGGCACGCAGATTACCTCAATATTTTCACACCATCACAAAACCCACAATCAGTTCGTCTGTTGAAAACTTAAAGACTGATCTGCACTAGCACACACCGCACGCCGCCAAGATACTAGAACTGAAGCTCAAGAGACTGGACGGGACCATACCAATTGGAATATGCAGAGGTGTGTATGGCTACATATTTTGTCCTCTTGTCCAGGCCAGAGCAATAAATACATTACAATTATATGACCTATTGCACTTATATTTAGCAGTGTTTGAACATTTAAATGTAACATGTTTGATTGTTTAAGCATGAAATAGCAGGACCATACCAACTATTATAATAGGGAGAGGGGAAATTGTGTAGCCTCCAGCCCAAGTCGAAGCCATACAGTCAATAAATAATTTATATTTTGAATTGAATGTATTAAGTGCATTTAACACTGAACAATTATAGCATATAAGGTCATCTACAATCCCTTACAATAAAAGACGATATATATTTGATCAATATGGCAAATCGATAGCCCTATAACAATTGTATTATTTTATATTTATTCACAGTGGATTTCTTCAGTGTTCTTTTATACCGCCATCACTTTGTGAACGTGAAAAACATTTTACAACCCATACTGGCTGTCCTGCACTTTAACCCTGCCACTCTACCCCACTATTCTAACAGCCTGTTTGTTTAATTAAATCCTTTGACTTTATTTCATCCTAACACTGTCTTCTAAAAACGGTTGAGAAGGGATGTGATTGGGGGTCATTTCTCTGAATACAAAAAAAAAAAAGACATTCAACAGTTTGAAAGGAAATCAGACTGCCCATTTAATAATATGCATATTTTAATGTTAAGAATGGGATTATGTATAAACAATTGAGCAAGAAATAATATATTTGTTTTAAATTCAAAGCAGTACTGTTCAAGTTTTAACATATAAATAATAATCCCAAAACTATACCAAATACTTTCAACATTCTTAAAACCAACATGTGCTTTTCGGGAACTAACCATTGCTTAAAACCCTTGTATTAAATGTTCCATGATTCAGACAAAGCATTATCTCCCAACACCAGGTTGGGTAAATGTGCAGAATGCTGCAACAGCAACAAACAGCATACATACAAAGCAAATGATGCACATTCTGAGCATCATCATATTGCATTTGCAATCTCTGCCTTTAAAAACAATGAGAAAAAGTTTAATAAAAGTAAAATTGTACAAATAACCATTCCCAGTACAAAAGCTTGTAAAGTGTAATTGTGGTGCAAATGAATGTCTCTAATATTTGTGAAAAAAACATTTTCAATGTAGAGTATAATATGTGCAGACTTGACTTGGGCCAGCTCACCAAAACATCAGAGATTTGTAGCAGCTACATTTCCAGTAAATTGAACGAAACAAACAGATCAAATAAAAAACACAAAAAAATAACATAAATAACACTGAAAATATAACACAATGAAATTAATTCTGACATGAAAATTACAAAAAACTCATTTTTTAAATGAATGGCAGTAAAAAATATATTTATATGGCAAAATGATATATCCACCAATAAAAGTATTACACTGATGAAATCAAATTGCCACATACACATTAGAAATACTTTTGTTCTTGTGTCTCCTTCAAAGAAGTCTGCATATAAAAACCAGATGTTGTAACCAGATTTCAGTTTGATGGAGTGAGGTAATGGCTCCACATTCCCCTTATAGAGACATGTGTTTGTTCATACAGTATACGATGCCCATCTACTGAAAGAATTTGAGGCCTACAACTAGGAAGAACTTCTCCAGGAAGATCTCAGAATCTAGAACGGCTATGTGGGCAGCTCGGCCAATGAGGGAGTTGGCCGTATTTGGCAGGGCATGAATGACATCATAGCGCACAAGATTACAGTCTTTGTTCTGAAGTACAGGCAACAGCAGGTTCTCAATCATTTCAGCATACACAGGACCTGAAGAGAGAAGAAGTACAGTAGAACAGAAGTTGGAGTAGGTCTTTGCTTGTGAAAAGCCTAAATAAATGGAGACTATAATACTGTATACCACTTAGACACACACACTGACTGCAACAATTGGTTGACAAAAAAAGCAACACAAACACTTGTTCTTGCTCCAACCTGTTTTTGCAGTAAAACATGCAAGACATCTATTTAAAAGATGCTGATTAAACAGCACTGTTATTGCACGTGTGCCTTGGACTGGCCACCCTGATGCCTATCACATATTGTCATCCACACGCAAAGTGAGTTTAAGATGACTGAAAATTGACCTTTTGCAAAACTCCTTCCAGGGTGAATACATTCAGAAACGGTTTTCAGTGTTGACATGTAGACAGGGAAAACAGAATTGTTATCCTGTAAAGTTAACGTGTGCACTGTTATCGCCTTTGTTTGACATCAGAGCGTGTGCCATACTCTCCTCTGTTTACATGAGGCGTTTCTTATCTGGTACGGTCCCTCAAAACCTGTGATTTGTATGGCACTGTGTTAATAAACTGCACATTGTATATAGAGTGGTCTATTAATGTGACCAGCCCAAAATGTCCTAAATACTTAAATGTAATACTTGTGTATTTAATTAATTTCCACAGACAATAAAACAATACAACTTTAAATAAATAAAACCATTATTAAAAAAGAGCCGACAAAGACCTCTTCTAAACGTAGTTTAAGCTTGAAACCCTCTAGCATACAGAACTCTGTTGTTTTGTTTTGGGTTTGATTATTAATATAATGAAACCCAGTTGAGCCCTTTCCCTGACTCACCCGACTGCTTGTCCTTCAATGCCGTTTTGCACATCTCTATGCGTGCAGAATGATAGGGGACATAACGGTCTTGGAGTGAGCCGACCAGGACAACATTCTTGAAATACTGGAGCCCTTGAAAACAGAAGAGCAAACAAAATGAACACCCCGTTTCCAATACGTGTCCAATTAAAGCACGTGTGATCCGGTCACAATGCAACGCCCACCAGACTTCTTGCTTAGCTTATAGAGGAACGTCTGGCGAGGATCAGAGTGGTCTCGACAGGTCAGCTGCAGGAGAGAGCCCGACTTCTTCCACTTCTGCATGAACCACAGGCCTGTGTGGACAACAGTGATAGGTGGGTTTTACCCCCCACATCCCCACTACAAAAGCAAACCATTACAATTTAAAATAATACTGGGTGCAGCGCTGGTGGTCTGGCACCCCCTTACCCCATGGCCGTAGCACAGCACCTCTACAGCGATGAAAACATCATGACACAGTGAGTAAACATGTTCCTGCCCTATGCCAGATACAGATTAAACATACCAACTACTGCACCCTTACTTAAATGAGTTCCTAATCAGACTACTTGCCCTCTGTGGCCTGAGTGTGATGAAACAAATGCCAGTTGTCAATGCCAGTACATGTTATATTTTATAATGCTTAAGTTCCTTCAGTTTTTTTCTAAATATATACTCATTATCAGTGATGTGGATGCATAAGCTGTCACGTGGACTCAACTTCGCTACATTTTCTAGAAGCTCCCATGGTCAGTGGTATTGAACGAGATTTGAGAAGTGAAAAGAGAGTTAACAGTTTGAGGAACAGTTTACCCGGCAATGAACCAGACAGAGAGCGCTATAGGATCAGCCCTTACAAGGAGAACTGCATAATACGTAGACACGCTACAAGACCGATGCCCCCCAGCCTCCCTTCAGCTGTAGGCTCCCTAAGCAAGCAGCGGCAGAAGAGTCAGGCTCACTCACCGGTGTTGACCAGAGCAGAGCTGTTGTACAGAGTGCCCAGGTGAGGGCCGGAGAGGGACAGGAAGGTGTGCAGTCTGCTCAGGTAACATTTAAACCTGGGTCTGGTCAGCACTGAGCGGACTATCAGGTTCCCCAGTGAGTGACCAACAAAGCTGAAAATGAATTCAAACAAAGTGTTCCACTAAGTGTCCACTAGAGGGAAACGTAAGCACTGTATGAGGAGATGATCCTCCAGTGCTACCGTAATGAAAATATTTTACCTGATCTTTGACACCGTGAGATTGTACAATTGGATGTACTGAATGACTTCGTCCAACAGTCGGTCTGTCATTGAGTCAAAGTCAGCAAACGTGTCATTCTGTAAACAGTGAAACAAAAACAACAATTGGTTCAACTGGTTAACGTCCTAACACTACAGAAGGCGGTGCTTTGGGCCTACTTTAAATTACCTGGTTCCTTTCTGACATAAGAAAGTCTATGCGAGCTCCAGGGAGTCCTAGTTCAAGGTAAGTCTTTACTAGCCTCAGATCTGCACTGTTGCCTGCGGTGACAGACAGGAGACAGATTGTTGTCCTACATGCGTTAAAACAAAGACCCGCAGGGTTTCACTCTCTCTTTGTTAAAAAGCCACTTACCATCCAAACCGTGGACACACACTATGAGGTGTATTCCCTCCTCAGAGCTCTCGTCCTCCTCCACGCTGAAGTAGGGCACGGTGGAAGCCAGCTGAGGCACCTCGCTGTACAGGAAGCCAGGTAGCCTCAGCTGCTTCATCTCCTCTTTAGCCTTGATAAACCTGAACGACAACGAGGCCGTTAGCAAACTCTGTTCATTATTATGGAAAGTGCTCACAAGTTAAAGTTAAAAAAAGCAGGTGGTTCACCTAATCAAATAATACAGTAAAATATATATTTAGTTTATAATTAAATCATTTCAGATTTTACACTCCCTCATGCCATGACAGTGAAAACCACTATTGCAAAACACAGTGGAAAATATGCTGAGACATCAGACATTCACAGCACAGTTGGCCTGGGCTATAAAGAAAAGAAGAAACAAACAAACCACAGAAGATCAAGCGTAGTATTGCTACTCACGCCTTCATCTGCGGCGTGGGAGCGCTCTCGTACCAGGGCATGCTGGGAGAAAATGAAACGTGAGGCCGCAGAGGCCTGCCCTGGCTGCAGCCAAGGCTGTTGGGGCCTAGACCGGAGCAGGCGGGGGCTCCCGGTAAACCCTTTGGTTCTTGGAAGCAGCCGGAGCCAAGCTGCTCAAACAGAGCCCTGCTCTCCAGACGGGCTGCTTCTCCCCCCTCGCCCCCCTCCTCATCATCAACGCCGTTCACGAAGGCGTAGCCGTCTCCTTCCTCGTAGTAGCCGTTCTCTATCATCTCGTGCTCCTCTTCCTCCTCGTCGGCCTCCTGTGACGTCGCCTGGACTCCCAGAGCGGCGGCGGGGGTTTCCACGGGGCTGATCTCGGACACGTCCGTGCTGGAGCGCGAGCCGAAGTAGTTCTCCACCATGCCGCGCTTCACCAGGTCCGTGCCACTGGTGGAGTTACTGCTGGACGGGCAGGCGGTGGCGTGATCACTCTGGGGCTCCAGCCCGCTTCCCGGAGACACATCCAGCCCGAAGGTGCACGGCAAACTGGGCTCGCCGGTCGCCGCCTCAAAGGAGGGCCCGCGGGGCCGACGATCGCCCGCGACGGCGTCCACGTCGCCGACCGCAGTGTGCCGGGTGCAAGAAACGAGGTCGGCTCCGGCGGCTACATCCCCGGAGAACACCAAGCTCTGCCCCTGCACCACCACGCTGGACTTTCTGCCTCGGCCGGGGCCTCTAGACGAGCCCTCTGCCACAACCTCCTCCTCGTCGTCGTCGTCGTCCGACGGCAGGGAGTTGATGGAGGTCAGGGAAGACTGCACCCCGCTGACTGCGCTGGTGCTCTCCGGGTAGAGGCAGTCCGTCAGCCCGGGGGCCTTCTGCACAGAGCTGTGCTGGGCAGGCCACAAGGCCGGGCTCAGAAGGGGCCTCTCTGGCTGCGCAGAGCTCCCCTCCGACTCGGGCGGCCCCGGTCCGACGCACCCCTGGGGCCCTGGAGCCGGAGTCGGAGCCAGCTGGGTGGCCAAGGAGCTGGGCTCGCTCTCGATGCCCGAGTCTGAAAGGCGAGAAGAGGCAATGGCGACCCCCACGTCCGGCAGCCGGATGCAATCACCCTTCACCTGCAGCGACACCGGGCCTGGTCGGCTCGGCTGCGACGCCTCGTCGCCGGCCCTGACGAACACACAGTCTGCCGCAGACTTCTTAGAGTGGCAGGGGTCGGCCCGACCGGGCAGGAGGATCGTCACTTTGTCCCCCTGATACGGGTTCTTGTCACTTGGTTGGACCTCTATATGCCTGAGGCCAATGGGCCTTGGAGGCAGCATTTGACTACAGTGGTATATTTGCTTGTCTTTGGGCACCGGATGGTTGCACATAGCTTCGGCCCCAGTACCTGCCTGAGGCATACTCCGTGTGTCCGAACTCACAGCGTCTTGGTAGGAACGTTTTGGACTAGCAGCAGTAGTTACAGTGTCAAACGTGGGCGTGTCAAAAGCACCGTGTCCGCCATGAGAAGCAGCGGCACCGGGGTCATTGACGTAATTGGCACTAGTCCTTAGGGTAGTGTTCGAGGTTGCCCGCAAGACTTCCTTTTCCTCTTCCTGGTTCGCGGGGTGCTCGCCCCCGTCCTTGCACTTGGCATTAGCGTCTCCACAGGGAGCCTTGAGGTGCTTGTATCCCACCAGAACTACAGAGTCCTTAGAGCCCTGTCTGACTAGCTTCTTGGAGTTGTCAGTCTTAGCAGCCTTCTTCAGCTTCACAGACTTGCCCTTGGATTTGGGTGGGGGATCGCAGCACTCTGGCCAGGCGGTGTCCATGGAGGTGTAGCCGCAGTCCGGCGCCGGACTGGGGAAGCTTGCTGCGGTGGCGCAGTCCTTCCAGTTGGGCTTGTCTGTCTTGGACACGGAGCCAGCCCTCGTATTGTGCGTGCCAAGCCACGGTCCATCGCGATCTGGAAAAACAAGGGTTTATTATTAGCTTCTACTGCTTTCCATGTTTCACCTTTTGCAGAGGTAGCAAAGCTGTAGACCCCTGATATTGTGTTACTCACCTTCAGTGATGGAATCTAGGTATCGATCTTCAAAAATGATTGGCAGGGTGCTGACATCACCGTCCAAGTCGGCACATTCTACTGGAAGTGGAGGCAAAGACAGGAAGTAGCTGGAGCTTTTAATAGCATTAGTCATCTGCTGGTGGCTGTGAGCGCTGTGGAGAGGAGGGAAAAGACTTATCAAAACAACAATCTTAAGTGTGGATGCCAAAGCACAGACAAGTACATGCTGGTATATGCGTGACACGCCATTTCAAATCCCTTTTAAGAATACGCCTTCAAAACTCACTGTAGTTCCTGATATGCCAGTGCAGTTTGTCTTGGGTGTTCAAGACAGAAGAAAGCCTCTGCAAAGCGCCTCACCTGTGAAAGTCAATATGGTGGTACTATTCATCCTGTTGAGCACCAGTGTTGTAATATACATATATTATTATATATAATATTATTACTTCTTTCAGTAACTAGTGGTAAGAGGCTGCAATGTTTTCACTTTGGCTGATTGTTGACTCCTAAGGTACTCCTAAGCGGATTCAATTCTATAATGAGCTGGCTACACGTTGTTGAAAGTAATATAGTAATGTAACTAGTAATGTAACTAACTACTTTTAATACCCAGTAATATTATTACTTTTTGAAGGCGTAATACGTAACTAGTAACCTATTACAATTCCTGAGTGACTTGCCCAACACTGTTGAGCACTAGGGTAGACTGGCAGCCTGTCAGATATCCAAGTTAATAGATTAATAGAGTAGGTATGGCTCACTCTGAGGGTATGGTGCTCCATGGCCAACAGGGCAGACACATTCTCCTGCAGTGACACCACCTCTAGGAACTGGCCCCACAGTGCCATGAGCAGAGAGCAGAGCTGGGCCAGGTTCATGTTGACCAGCTCGGCCAGCTCGTCTGGGGACTCTGCTTTATGCTACAGGGAAAAGATCCAAGTCAGCTACCAGAAGACTCAGGTTAGGGATGCTCATTGTGAATGAGGAAATTATCAGATAAAACAGTGAACGATAACCGGTGCATGGTAACTGATCATTAATTGCTAACTGACAATATAAAAATTTACTATTTAGAATGGAATGTCTGTGCGTTCTAAGCTACCCGATATGTGTCCGAATGCCGAAGATAATCAGTCTTGTTGATATTCAGTACAAGAGTTGCTGGCCCTTGGAACTGTACAGGCACTCCTATATATTCTATTAGTTAAAAGGAGTAAACAACAGATTTTCACTCATTTGTTAATTTAATCATTTATTTGGCACTGCCAACACAAATACGTCCGCAAATGGACGGGGACTGACTGTTGCTAAGCAACATTTTCCTGCACTTTAGCTTGCTACATTGTTGGGGCTGCTACCCCTTTACACCGCAGACCAGCTACTTTGTATCATGTACATGTATTTGTATGTTTCTATTTATAGTCGTTAGCATAGACAGCTTGTCTAATGGGCTTTATTCGGATATAGCAACAGGTGCTGTGTGGGGTTAATCTGTTGGTAACTGGGATCCACAAAGGAGAACAGCCTCTCAGAATGTATTGACACCCCGCCCCCATGAGATGATTCATATCTTATTTTTTTTGTTTACCGTGCAGTATACATTATAACTGCATTTTATTGGTTACAATACTCATTGTAGATTAACAGTTAATAATGACCATCCCTTGTTCAAGTGGTAGATCCCCTCCTAACAACAGCATTTTCCAGAAGAATGTATCACCGACCTAGAATCTTTAGAAATGTGTGGAAGTTCCTTATTAAACTAGAAACCAACTAAAGGTCAACTTTACAGTAATTAAATAAAATAAATGAATTAAGATAATCCAGTAATACCTTGACTTGTTCACAGAGGTCATTTAGACGGCATTCCACATCAAGTTTTTCTGAGGAGAGAAGAACATTAGAAAGCGCTTAGCAACGCCTAACATGTACAGTGTTTCCACGGTTAAGCTCGAGTCTTTCAGGAGAACCTGCAAGGTGGCCGGAACAGACACCGGTATCAGATTTAGACTGAAGACAGCTGTCAGACATGAGGTTGTTAGATCAAGGCCCAGGTCTAGGAAGGAAGGTTAGGTGTAGACAGAAACCAGATCAGTGTGAAAGCAAGTGGTGTACTGTAACCAGACGCAGAGGGAAAAACGTGCAGCTAGATGAAGGAGTCTAGGGTGAAGAGAAGAGAAAAGGGGAAGAGAAGCAGCAAGATTTGAGGGTCAGGACATACCTATGTAGACGTGCCTTTGGCTTCGAGGATATGGTCTTCTGAGAACTCTCTCATATAGGACTTGCATGCTGGGCTTGGCTAGTAGGATTGCACATATAGGCATGTTTAACCTTCCCAAGGTATGGGTGAATATTTGTCTACTTACGTGGATTAAATCAGGAGGGTGAGCTGATTGTTTAGTAATCCCCCCAACTAAGCTTGTCACGATAACTATTTTTTGTTATAATCACGATAAACGATAGGTCGATATAGTAATTATCGCGAAAGGCCTACCCTCGATCCACCTTAATTAATAATAACTACCTAACTACATTACCTGGTGTAGGCATAACAGCTATAGCCTATAACATGCTATTAACGCTTAAGAATAAGGACTGCTTTAATGAGCTGAGGGATGTTGGGTGTTGAGGTGGTAATAATATATTCATGGACGACAGAGTGTAGTGAAATGGAACATTATTCAACTAAAACATAAATAATAAATAAAACCAAAATTTGAATTACAAACCAAATTAGCTAAAGAAAATATTATACACAATCTATACTTTGATTACATGAGCACGTCTACTGTGCAGAGGGCTGTACGTACCGTTTAAATACACATACATATCTCGCAGCAATGGCAACAAGAGTGAAGCCCCTATATGAAAGCACATCTCCATGAAACATGAACACAAGGCGTGTCTGGGCGACAGCCCCAGCCAGAGGCTATGGCGATGTCTACCTAGCTCCATGCGGTGGGATGATGGCAGCTCCTTGGTAACCGTTGTGAAGTAGCCAAAGAGACCTTGGTAGGCTAGTAACAGGCTGGCACATATGCAGTGGTGCAGGCTGAAGGCATGCTGCACACAGTGGTCGGACACCAGGAACGTCCTGCCCTGAGAGATCACAGGAGAAGACATTCAAAGTATAGTCAGCTATTGCAAGATACATGTAAGCTAATACACCAAATATCTCCTCGCATTTCACTAGCTTACTGTTCTCTGTGCGCGTTTAAAAAATGATCTGATACTTCTACAAGGGCCTGGCTCCGTCAATTGGAACATAAACCCAGTGGCGAACACCGATGTCAACAAAGCCATAGCACTACGCTTTGCTTGAGAATGCATTTTGACGTGTGAGGCGCCGATCACGGACGACCGCGGAGCGTTACCGTTTTGATTTGAGCTCGAAGTTAGCAAGAAAGACCATACCTTAAAGTCATGCCAAGCTGGATTTACAATTGTAGAATTCACTTTTGTCTGTGTATATAACGGCTGAGAGCACCTTTTTATGAGAAACGTGGGATTAAATAGACGTTAAACATATAGCACTGATGCCATGCTTTCCTAGTACAGTCCAGTACAGACTGTGCATATTGTGGCCAGTGGCTTGTAAGTCCTGGACTGCTCATTAGTGCTGCACCGGTGAGTAATGAGAGGCTACAGCTCTGCATCAGTGGATGTGGTATATTCAGATGCCTCCATTTCTGCGGCAGCCCTAACCTTCCTCTGAAAGAAGTGCCAATTACGTCTGGGCCACATCCAATTGTGGTTCATTCTAATGGCTTCTCCTCCTCTGTACAGTATGTGTCAAGTGTGGTCAACAGCCCTAACAGGGCTTCCAGTACAAACAGTGTACCATCATGTCAGCCCTGCTGAAACCTCAACGTGTCACAGCCGAGCAAATAAACTGGAATATGAACATATCCAACCCCGATTAGAAGAAGACAACAAGCTTACTTCTCTCTACATCTACCCATGTTCCACTGGTTGGTGTGGATGTTAAGTAGTATTTACACGGCTTGCTAAACACAGTACGTAGTGTATGTCTGTTGTAATACAGGTCACTAACTTAAATGCTGTTCAACATAATGCCATGGCTCTTACGAAAGAGGGTTGGCTTACATCTGGGGACACCTGCTTGACATAGCTGGTGCCAAACACAACGCTCTCCAGGTTTGGGATGACCGAGTCTTTGCTCTGTGGGGGAGCATTGCGGTTCAGCCATGTGGACTTCACTGGCCGAGGGAAGCTAGATAGACAAAGTAAGAGTGGCTTACAGGAAATCAAATTCATGACAGGACTTTTACTATGATAGAAATCAGTGAACATAGGCCTTTTTATGAGACCAATAGCACTGTGCTTTGCCTATCAGGAGGCAAAATGTAAATGAAGAGGAAAAACTCTTTATGGCGGGAGCAAACCCCCGGTTTCTATGATGTCACTGAAGAAACATGCTACTCACAGAAATAGTGCACATTAGAACAGTCTAGACCAGTGGTTCTCAAACTATAGAAAAAATACATGAATATATTGTTGATTGTTAAGCCTCAATAGAAGTGGAAAATAAAACAAAGGCTACTATTATTCATGACAAAATGGTCACGCAACCCTAAGTACCCCTATGTGTATGCATACCCACATTTGAGAAACACTGGTCTAAGACCACGAACTGTTGCAGCGGATACACTTGTACATTTACAGCAAACTGATTTTCCTATTAATAACCCACAAGAAATTCAACCGTTTTACTGGATCTGTAGATGTTGGAGAATACAAAAAAGATCTATTTAAATTTTAAAAACAGGAAATAGCAGAAAAACAGGAACTGAAGTCGAGAGATTCAAGAAAAGTGTGTGGCGCGTGCGATAGGCCGGCAACTTTTTCATTCGAGCAGCGACAGAGGACTTCAGACAGACAGTGACTGACCTGATGAGTGGCTGATGCAGAGCCACCAGGGAGGCGTGGATGGCTACAGAGATGACGGACAGGTGGAAGTAGTCAAACATGACGTTGACATGCTGGTGGATGCCTCGCTGGAGGCTAAAGTGCAAACGAAGCGTGCGGCTGCTGATGCTCTGGAGAGTGCCTGGATCATCTGGCCTAGCAACACAAACAAACAAACAAACAAACAAACATGGGAGGGGGAAGGGTTGTATCATTACAGAACGTACATGGTGTGGCCACAAGAGGCAGCGGTTGACCAAACGTGGGTCTTGTCTTTCTACATCTCCAATCTTGCATCACAGATACAGTTATGCTCAGGTACTATGCATGCATACAGTATGGAATACCATTCCCAAATATAGGAGGTTGGAAAACACTGCCTGAACCGATCAACGGTCACATTATTATTCAGCATGTCGCTGCCAACACGTACGTGTAGTCGCCGTCTGTGAAGTACAAATCCAGGAGGAGCTGGAAACCCATGTCGTCCAGGGACTCCTCCACCTGCAGGTGGCGCAAAAGAGCAACGGAGAGGTTGGAGTGACGCAAACGAC
>JAOEGT010073116.1:0-15871 GCA_025447795.1 Speoplatyrhinus poulsoni
TGGCATGCCTGTGTCAGCAGGAAAAGACACGCCCCCTAGCCACCACTAACCCCTCAGCAGTGCAGGATCCTCACAGTATTGCCTGATTTATTTATTTCATAGACATATTTTTTATTTAAAGTGTAACTGCACCATAAAATGTGTTTTTTGAGCTGAAAACTATAATAAAATCTGTGACGAGACACATCAATGCTGGTGTTAATATTGACAGAATTCTTGATTTTATAAAAATTCAGAAAAATTGCATTTTATGGTCTGAAAACGGCTCTACATATCATATCTGTTCAAATTCCATGTTTACAACGGCACACTCCGTTCGCTCAGACGTCATCAAATTCAAATGTTAACGTTAATGTTATTTGTTGAATTTGAGAAAAAGTGTATTAGCTTAAATGTAAGCTAATACACTTTTTTTCTCTCTTATCTAGCTTATATAGCTGATAGCTGACTATACCTTTAAATGGCATTCCATACATTGGGGACATTTTTGCTGTTGTCTTGGAGAGGGCAGTGCATATATGTGTATATATCCCTTTGTTGAGGGAAAAAGTAGTTGCTCTTGTTTTGATGCAGCTGTCCCTAATGAAATATGGCATGTAGGAATGAGATTGCATAGAAGTATGGATCAAGCTTGTGATTTTATTACGATTAATGGTGCTGCCCTATGGGAAAGGGTTGTGAGGCGTTGTTGTTCACGGGGCTTGAGTATGAGGAGCAGGTGCAGGCCATTGAACTGATGGGGGAGACAGCAGATCGGGAGATAGTGGTATAGATAGAGCTTTGCATGTGATCACACACCCACATCAAAGTAAATAAACAAACCGTCCAAATCCCAAAAGTTGGGAATAAAGATAGGTGCAAGGCACGCCTAAAGAGACAGTTCTGTTTGTGAGTGTGATTCTGACATCACAGATCCATTGTTCAAACCTCCACTCACTGAGACACTAAACAACATTAGTTGCCGATGCAGTTCCTATAGTTTGCCCCCAAACTTTTTGTGTTCACACATCCCTGATTTGTGGCCATGTGTGCGGATGTTACGGTTGAAGGATGTTGACCTGAACACATGCTATGCCAGCATAGCGCATGTCTCCGGACGATTACACCGGTGCCTGCGTTTAGACTTCAGGGGAGCCAACGCTCAAAAAGCTCAAATATTAGCATGCATGCTACAGAGTTGCATTTAGCTGTCACGCATACAAAACACACATGCAACACATACTGACAAAACATGCCAGCTGTTCTCTCTTCACCTCTGTTCTGTCTTGGAAAGAAGGCAATTAAAGATACTTGAATGAGTGTGCGCTTTTATGTGTTTATGGTAAACGGACTGCATTTATCCAAAGCATTAACATTCACACACCGATGGTGATCGCTGCCGTGCAAGGTGCGACCAACCACCGGGAGCAGGAGGTTAGGCATCTTGCTCAAGGATGCTTAAAGGTGAACACCGGGGTTTGAACGTACAACCTTCCGGCTGGGAGCCGAACACCCAGACCACTAGGCCATCCTGCTGTTAGAAGCGGTTGTTGCCCATTGACCATATATGGGCACTCTGGTTTCACCCATTAGAGAAAGTAGGGCAGAGCTGGGGTCTGATGACCAGTTTTGGCCGGGTGCTCTGTCCCCCATGCAGCCATCTTGCCTGCCTGCGCAGCTCACTGCCAGGACTCTCGTTTCATTTCCTGACCTCTCCTCCCCATCCTCACATCTCCCCATTCTTCTGCAGACACAGAAGGCGTTCCCGCTAGACCTCCGTTTCACTCCTCTGCTTATGGTGTCCTTCTCTGCGCTCCCCACAGACTGCCTTGCTTTGTTGTGTTGACGCATGGCTGCTTCCTGCTTTGCCCCTCTGGTCCCTATCAAGGTTATTATTGTTTTGCATTTTTCATTAGGTTTTATTTTTATTTCGTTTTGACTTTTTGTTTTCAAATTCAGTTTAGTTTTAATTAGTTTTTCAAGCGGGTTTGCTAGTTTAGTTTAGTTTCTATTTTTTGAAAATGCTTAGTGTTAGTTGAGCTTTTATTAGTTTTAGTTTTAGTTTTAGTCTTTTGTAATATGGATTATTTGTCAGAAAAAGTGTGGGAGCAAAAACTTCCAATGCACACTATTGCTGGTATTATACAAAAATAATATAATGTGAATTTGTGCTTCTGACACAGGGTGTGTTTGTAATTTAATATTCCATCTGCAGTAAAGTTACGGTAGTGAAAAGCAGCCTTCTTAATGTACGTTGGATGCTAGGATGCCTGCTTGTATTCGTGTTATTTGTTTTATTACTGCCTCTTTAAGACTACAGTTGGTTTCACTTGGGTTTACTTTTGTTTTCCTTTGATCTGTGCCAGAGTCCGCAGTGTTCGCTACAGAGCAACAGTTTTCTACCGTAGTCGCAGCGGTAGGCTTGGTTAAATAATCGTATAATATCTAGATATTTGGAAATTACTATTTTCTTTTCTTTCGTGTACAACGCACGTGTACGTGTTTCGACACGTGTGAATTGTAACAATAAATACAAATGTCCTTTACATGAAGTAAAGTGGCGGTGTTTTCCATGTCGCTTGCACACGAGTCAGGAGCCGTGTTAATGAGCGTACAAAACAAACGTTGGCCCTCACAAAAAGTATTGTGTAATAAAACTCAACAAAAACATAATACAATTTTAGAAAGACGAAAACTAAGGACATTTACTCTATAATTGCTTTTTTTGTTTGTTTTGCAAGCAGACAATACAGTTTTAGTTTAGTTTTTCTGTAATGCCTTGCTTTTATTTTTACTTCAGTTAACAACAATGTTTTTGCTCACTTATTATTCGTTATTTTGTTAGTTTTTGTGTACGATTATAACCGTGGTCGCTATCCTGCTCCAGCCTGGGCCCCAGACACAGAATAGGACCCACACACTGCCTGCCTGCCTGCCTCTGCCCGAGTGGCTACCGCTGGCTGGCTGTCAGTGGGAATGTGTGTGGAGGACTGGCAACATGCATGTGTTTGATATGGTTTATAACCACAACAGTGTGGTAGAGCAGTGGTTCTCAAGCCCTACGTAGGTGTTCATAATGGGGGTTCACAGCATAAAAGATATATTAACTACCATAGAGTCTATTGAACAACAAAGAAATATTTGATAGAATAAAATATATGAATAAATAAATAAAAAAACCTTCTCAATATTTGAAATAATCTCGGTGCCGGCATTGTACACCATTGTGTTTGAGGGTGTGAATCACTATTTGTGTGAGTGTACCCTGTCCACTGAAGGTACATTTTGTCCCTCTCTATATATGTGTTAAAGGATATGTGCACGTGCACTGTGTACCAATGTGTGTTAGTGTGTTCAAAGCAATGTTTCCAACACAAGTTTTTACAATAATTTTTTTCACATGACCTCGACGCAATATAGTGATAACATTTTGATTAACTAAATAATTTAATTTAAAAGAAATGATTAGAAACTGTGAAATAATGTTTCCTAACTTGTCATATATCATTTAAAATACGTTTTGATTCAGTAGCGTTATTATAAATGAATGTGTCTTGTATTTACAATTGGATCATTGTGTGTTTACAAGTGTTTATCAGTACAAAGTAAAATGCTACCAATTCAAGTTTTGAACAGGATGTTTTTCTGTATTGTGCTTCTTACAGAAACCATAACTACGTACGTCAATCATATACTGCATGTCATGCAGACAGGAGACAGGAATGATGTGCACACGCAGTCACGCACACGCACACCTGTTGTTACCTATATTAACACCATATTCACATGCGCTGTGAATGTGGCTATGCTAATCACCTCCTTCCGCAACTACCACAGACACACACACACACACACACACAACATACCACAATCTCTGTACCTCTTGGCCGAGCTATGTGTGATCACCCGGAAAATGAATACTAAACGAGGGGCAAAATGGCTGCCAGGGTTCACCTTGGATGTGTGTGTCTCACCAGCGCTGTACACATGCACAGAACAGCCTAGTTCAGAGGCACAGAGCACTGCTTGGGGCTTATTGTTGGGAACGCAGTTTGGAGAACAGACAAGCTGCAGCTATGGTCCATCCATAATGCATTTCTTATAACAAACACACACACACATGCTTGTGGCTATAGTGCACGGATATGATGTTAGCCTGCTGCACATGCATACACATACTGAGAAATATTGTGTGCTATTAATTAATGTATTTATTTAGTTTCTATTTTGGAATTCACAGATTGAGAAACCACAGTATTCTGAAATATTTAATGTTCACATCTAAATCCCCTTGATCATACAAAATGAAATATTTGACACTAAGACACACACACACGTACACGCACACACACACACACACACACACACACACACACACACTAGACACCTGCTAACACCTTTTCATTACTGCATCATTAAAAAAAGGGAAAGTGAATATTTATACTGCATTCTCTGTGTGTGTGTGTGTGTATTACTAAACAGAAAGAGCACACATTTGTTTTCAGTATGGAGGCAAGATTGCATATTTATGTGCGGTTAAGCAGCTTTTTTTAATATGCTAAATGCGTTGCGGTCACGTTCCACGGGTTGCTTGTGAGTGTTTTTGTTTTGTGAGTGAGTGAGAAGTATTTGTTTCCGTTATCAACCCTGGCCAGACGACATAAACCCTTCAGTGGAGCGTTAGCTCGGTTTAGCGCAAGATGAGTTTTTTAGTTTTTCTCTTTTTTTTTTTAATACATTTTTGGTCCATGTGTCCTTCATGCATGAGGTATTGGTATTTGCGTGCGTGTGCGTGCGTGTAGTGTTTGATGTGGGATGATGGTTGCTTATGTTTGCAGATGGTAGTGTTAGGTAATCACAACTCACAATCACGCTGATCTATTCCTGAGCCTCTGCCATATATATATAGCATGCTACAATACACCCACACCCTCTCTACCTTTCCCATCACCCACACACATCTTTGGCCTCAACCTCTCTCTCCCACACGCTCTTTCCATCTCTGTTGATTTCTATAAAATCCTGCTCTTAGCTTGTCTCCGGTCCCTGGACATTTTTCACGTCATCTCATTTAGGGTTTTTGTTCAGTTTTAAAAATTTGTTTTTGTTCCTACCGCTCCTGTTCTTTCAACTCGACGCCCTAAGCCGCGCACTAACACTGCCTTCCTTCCCTGCAGCTCTCTCCGCACTGCTTCTCTCTTCCTTTAGCAACCCTCCATCAAATGTGTTGGGGGGTATTGATTGTATGCTCAGTTGACAGGCACTGTAATGGATGACTCCGACTAAGCATAGGGGGCTGGGGCCTGGGTTGGGGCGAGGTGGGGTGGGGGGGGGGTGTTGAATTGAGGTTCTTGCAATAAGTCACCTGGCCAAGCGAACAGGCCAGCGGGTGGGCAGCTGAGCGGGAATGTGGAAATGAGAGGTGCTAGCTGCATGTTGAGAGGCTCCGCCCAATATAGGGCAAGTTTCCAATCACACTCCGTCCTATCACATCCCGTCGACGCGCGTCTCAGCCCGGAGAGATGCGTGAGAAACGCGATGACAGTGTTGTGTTAATTCTCATGTTTTCAAGAGGATGACACGCTGCTGTGTTCGTTTTGGACGTTACTCTGGTCGTTCTATACGTTGAAAAACACAAAGTGTCAGTGTGCTTGCTAGCTTTCACGTCTTGAGGTGCTACGTGCTAATCACCACTGCAGCATGGACAAAAACACCAAGGCAAGAGATGTATTCTCCACAGCAACCACGCTGATATATAGGCAATTCATTTAACGTTTTTTTTTCAATCGCCCACAAACCTATTCTCTGCCTTATTGTGTCCACTCCTTTATTGATGATTATGAGGGGAGAGAGCCAGTGTGTCTCCCCAGGCACTCTTGGGGCATTGTCATAATGATTGCAGCGCTTTATGCAGCAGTTTTGTTGACAGCAGAAAATCTTTGTTCCATGGTCCAGAGCTAATGGAAGAGTGCCTGGGACATTTGGGATTAGGCCAGATACTGTAGCTATCTGGCTTTCTATAAATGTACAGTACACATGTGTGTCACATCTGGCATCTCCTGCATACCAACAACCTAATTATATGTTTTCAGCACATATCAGCATAATGCTTTATGTAACAGGTTTGTAGTACAAATAGCTTGCATTATTATTCATGCAAACATAATAGGTAACATGTGCATGAATATAATTCACATTGTGGGGAAAATAATCTCCATTATTTTCCAAACCACACCAGTGTCTTGTTGTCTCGTGTTTTTTACAATGTGTTTACTTAGATATTACTATTTCTACTTTTGATGTTTGTGCCTATTTATTTCAAATGGAGAAATTATATTTTAAGCAAAAAGCTTTCTATAATGACATAATATCTGACCTGAATCAGGTGAGTGGAATGAGATTCTCATTTAAGATTTCACAATTCTGTAGTGACTTGTGGAACTTCTAATGTTAATGTACTATAGCGTGTGCTAAATCGATTGAATTATGCATTTATTCCTAGCGCTTGGACCTGATTTACTGCACTATGAGACAAACAAATGCTAATCCTGTATTAGATGCTGGGCTGTTTCATACATATTCTAATGGGCACTTGTTTTAGCATATGTTCCAATCTGATAGCATTGTGTTTGTGGCGGAGCAATGGCTTTTCACCACAGCAAATCTGAAATTAATGCTAAGGAGGTTGTGTAGCTGGGATTTATCGCTGCAGTTTCAAATGACACACTGAACCAGTTAGATGACCTTGTGGGGTTTACACCCCGATTTAGGCCTTTGGACGCACACACACACACGCACGCACGCACAGTCAGACCAACACAAATATGTATACTTGCACAAATACACACAGTAATAGTAAACCAACATATAATAGGGTTTGTAGAGCAGTTTAAATAGGCTTTGAATTCCCACAGGGCATGTCCAATACCAATCTGCCTTGCTGCACAGGGCCATTAAATGTTGACTTAGAGGTTAAATGATGACCCAAACGCTTTCAATGTATTTATTATGAAACAAAGCAGGACAAAATGCCACATAGGTTTTCTGAAAGAAAACAACGAATGAAATAAATTGAGACAGTTCTCGTCTTTGGTTTCAAATGACATTGAAGTATTTTCAATCAGAATTTATGTCGATATATATTCAAAAAGGAATAAATAACATCAGTAGGATGCTGATTGGTGAAGGCTAGGCCAAGACAGCAGCAGCATCAGTGAAATATGTTGGTAGCCGAAAATCAAAGCAATTGGGTAATGATAATACACTGTAGGCCTACACACCACCACATGGCACTGCCCTGTCGTCATTGAGACATTGCAGAAGGTCTCCTCCTTAAGGCACACATTTAAAGCTCAATTGGAAGTGCAAGAGATGCTGAAATCTTTTGCAAGCTGACTCGTGCAACTTGAAGCGTTTGATGTCCAATCTTATGCTCCGTTTTCACCAACTGTTGCTGTGGTGACAGCAATAGGGGGTGAGCGGCAGAGTCTCCTCTGTTTTGTTGGACAACCTAGAGGGCATATTGGGCGTTCAGTCGTGCGTTTGACAGAAGAACGGTAAGCTGGGACACATAGGCTGTTACGAACACAGTTCCCCATCAGACGTGGAGACATTTTGTTATTCTGCTCAGTATCATATACTGTATACTCTAAACCTGGCATGTTGTAGCCAGTGACCCCATGTTACTCCATTGTAATGTACCTCTCCCCAACTAATGCCCCGTTTTCCACCTTTAATGCAGATTTTGGTTCTCTGAAATCCCCCCACCAGAAGCATCACTTGTGGACCCACAGTTTGAGAAGCAATATCTTGGCAATATTAGGGTACTTTTAGGGTACTTTTACAAAAAGCTTCATGAATAAACCAAAAACTATTTTAAAAATGTTTCACTCTAGGAATAAGGACAAGACAATGACAATGAATTCAACATCGTCCAGTGACAATAACTAATTGCTAGACTAGAAAAGGAAACATTGGGTGCATCAAATTAGTAGTAAAGGAACGACCATAGGTAGTCTCACTATCTTCCAGGAGTAACTGAAACCACAGGCTCTTCAGGCAGGATTAGAAGACAATGACATGACACTGACCCAGGTCCAGTGTGTGTTAGAGATGCTAGGCCCCATCTGAGAAGACAAGGAGAGGACACATTTCAGAGAGCTGGTTCGATAGCAGCATTCATCATATTCACTATGTACTGTAGTCATATAAAGCTCACTGCTAAGGATTTTTAGTTTGATTCAGAATATTTACAGTATATTTAAAGGTACAGCCAGCGATTGTAAGATAATATCTCCTCATGGTCTGCTAGCTGCCCATTCTGGGTGCGTTCTGAAATAAATCACAAAAAGTGGTGCAGACTGCACCACACAACAATATTGTTGTCAGAGTTCTACCCTGTGTGTGTGCTCTCACATGCTCCCTGTGGCCACTCCCCCTTCTGAGCTGAGAGACATTCCTGGCCCCTCCTCCTTCACACCTGTTGCTCAATGCCTCTCTTTGCTGGATCTCTTTGAAAACCCTTCTGTTTGTCCTCATTCTATGTTGGATTGTTCTATGATATGACCTGTCTGTTTGTTTGCCTAGTTTTGTTCATGTCAGAGAAGTATATTGCCCATGTTAAGGCATAAGCAGTAATGTTTAGAGTTTTGCTTTTTCAACCGTGTTCACCTTTGGTGAGATTTTCTTTGTTAATCTAAATAAAAGTCTGCTGACTGCACATCTGCGTTTGGGCCCAATCCCTGTACAAGCCTGACAATTGTAGCCTTGACAATGCAGATAGAGCTCAGATTCTTCTTCTGAGGGAGCACCCTAGCTTTCTCTAGAATGTCCGACCATATTTTCACATTGTGAACATGTGTGTTAAACATGAAGGGTTTTATTTAATGTGGTTTATATTCTTCAAATAATAACAAATCACAAAGCAATCACAATTGATGTAAAATGACCTTTAGACTAGTTAGAGGTGGATTACTCTCTGACAACAACTGTATCTAATATATAAATACAATAATACTGAATATACACACACATGATGCACACATTCTTACATTAGCAGAAGGATGTCCAGGCTTATATACTTGTTTGCCTTCCATTTGAGACACAGTCAAATGAATGCTTCTCCATGAACATGCTGAGCCATGTCAGCCAGTGTCGTCAATCCTTGATGGTGGATAATGCCATGTGCCCAAAGTGCATTGGTTGACAGTGTAAATAACACAGCTCGTGAGATCTAACCTGTATCTGTAAAAAGCATTAGGCTTTCACATGGATTTATGGAAACTCTGTTTATTATTACTAAATAAGGATATAAAAAAAAGAAAAATCAAACGGTGACTATTGCTATGTGCCGGAAGTGTTTTTTAGAGACACTGTCAAAGAGAATATGCCTCTTGCCATTGGCAAAACAAAACAAACCACATTCAAGTTTGACTGCAGTGAGAATTTGCACAGATGAATGCACACTTAAGAGTTGTTACGCAAACCTCATGCACAGTAGCCAGATACCATGTCTGTGTATTTGTGGTCATTGTTGTGAGGGTCTCTCTCCCATGGCCATGCCCTCTCTCCACATCACTTCATATCAGAGCATATCATCTGACAGCTCATCTTGAGCTGAGATGACCAATTTTAGATCTAGAGTGACAGAAGTATATATATTTTGAGAAGACACAGAACACATCCTGGCAAAATGAAACAAGACATTTCAGAAATAACTACTAATCTGGCAAACGGGAACACTTGCCTCCGGTTCAGTCAAGAATCAAAAACTGTTTGTTATTGTTGTGACTAATTTGATATGACTAATACAGTTATGTTTTCTAACCAGCAGCTTGAAATGCTCGGCAGAGCCCATGGTAAGAACTAACCACATTGTCCTGTCCTGTTACTGTAAATCAAACACATCAGCAAATACATTATCTTGTATTTTAGAGATGGAATCAGCTGTAAAATAGTAATGAAATCATACATTTATTTGCATTATCCTATTGGACTTTGCAACTTAATATGAAGATGGAAAGACATTCATGGTATTTTTGTGAAATTTAATCATGATAAACTAGATCACACACATCACCATAATGAACAAAGCCTACAATATATTATCTTGATATCAACCTTTGCACACGCATGCAATTTTTGACAAGTTTTAAATGTGTTGGGTAGAAATTCTTTATAATATTATATTACAACAATGAAATCAAAAGCCCCCAATTTTCTAAAGTACTAGCACTATCAACATGATAAAATAAATGCCTAACCCCAGAATGATACCATACAGTACAGTAGTCTACACTCTTATATAGATGTAGCAAGCTGCTGCCAAAGAAAGTAACTTAAAAGAGTTGTTATTTTATTGTGGCAATATTAAACGACCATCAAGCTAAGCATTGTGTTTAAATATTAATAGGACATTTGTGTTTTAATCAACTTTGTGGTTAAAGCACAAATGTGGAATATAAACACTTAGCTATTTACGCTGAAATGTACATTATGCTTACCATAAGGGCTATTACATTAGCTATTATGGTACTTTTACATCCATTAGCTAATCACATAATGTATTATTATAGTTATTACTACAGTGCTCCTTGCCGTTAATATTTCATTAAATATTTGATCTATAGTATGTTGGAGATACAGGTACAGTATCTTTTACCAGTGTATTGTATTGTAATCCAGTTTGTTTTTGTATGTGTTGGACAACTTGCACTAAACTGGCACTAAACTCTCACCAGGGAGCTTGGGATAATATACTGTTAGAGGAGCACTCCTAGAATTGGATCCCAAATTACCCCTGTGATTGGTTACCCGTGTTGCAAAAGCATTGTTTGGGTTTGCGTGCATGCCGCTGCACTAACTGTGTGGCTGGCGCTCATCTCTACACCTCTCCGTCCAGAAACCCCAGGCTTGCATTGTTCTCTACCTATCCCCCGAACACATGCTTGTGTGTGAGCCATCAGCACTGAGGTGCATGGGCAGCAATGTACGGTCACGATGAAATTAATCAACCAACGGACCTTTAAACTTTGAATCGTTATTCCCATAGATGTTTAGTGCTTGTGCATTGACTTTGTTAAAGTGTAAAGCCTCTATAGATATTCAGGCTGAGACCCACAGCCAAGAGGGAACCCAGGGCAGCTGAAAACAAACCAAATTAGAGCATGCCGTTTTCTGCAGTGCAATTAAGCACACACGACAACACAAACCATAAGACACATACGCGGGACTCAGCGCAGTAACATCTCCCAGGTGCCTGGTTTGCCTTCATGCTACAAAACAAATGACTGAAAACTGTGTTGTCTTTAATTTCTCTCTCTCTCTCTCCCTCTCTCTCTTTATCCAGTCACTGCCTATCAGTTGGAATAGTGTGAGGGTTCTCTTGAGCTGAGATGACCAATTTTAGCACCAGTCGTGGGTGACAGAATTACACAATGTTCCGAGTGGACACGCAATATGTCCGACACACACACACACACAAGTCAAGCACAAGCTCTGATTGCTGGAACAACTACAGACACACGTATACACACACACTGCAGCAGCAGTAAAAGCCCTTGTCTCTCATGACCAGTGGGCTCTGACTCCCTGATCTCTCATTTACCTCTCTCCCCCCCCCTCCATCATATTTCTCCTAAACCCCCTCCCCCACCTCCTCGTGTCATCAGCCTCCGCTCTGTTGCCACAGTAGCAAAACCTGACAATGGGAGAGAAAGCAGGGACCTGTGTGTGTGTGTGTGTGTGTGTGTGTAATGGTAAATGGACTGCATCTATATAGCACTTTTCTAACCTTACAGCCACTCAAAGCACTGTACAGTATTGCCTCACACTCACACATTCATACACCAATGGTGATTGCTGCCATGCAAGGTGCAACCAACCACCGGGAGCAGTTAGGGTGTTATGCATCTTGCTCAAGGATGCTTACAGGTAGGTCAACATCAGGGTTTGAACACACAACCTTCCAGCTGGGAGCCCAACACCCAAACCACTAGACCATCCTGCCCCTGTGTGTGTGCGTGCGTGTGTGCGTGTAAGTGGGAGAGCTGCCAGTTGTCAGTTGTCAGTTCATCAGAAGGCCACAGCAGTGGTTTATAAAACAATACATTTGTCTACAGTACCTTGTAGCATGCCAGTTGCCAGCACCTCATCATATATAAATAGCAGCACTGTCATGTCAAGGCCATTCCCCCGTACGGCTTGGTGTGAACCACCTCTGTATATTCTGCCAAACATCTGTGCTGTTTAATGCCTGTTGGCTTTGAATGTAAAAATGACGCAACTTGGAATGGAGCTCAAAGCAATCTCATAATGTGGTTTGTCTGGGGTTATTTTAGTCAGCGGCCAGCTGGACCACATTTTTATGCATTAAAGGTCGAGTAAGTGATGCTGTTCATATTTGAACTCAACATCCAAACAAATACATCGCCCCCATTTCTTCAGTGCTCCTTCAGAAGGTTCAGCCCCCCCCACACACACACACACACACGCACACGCACACACATTGGACACACATTGCCAAGGCTGGGATAGTGTTGTGTGGTGCGGTCTGCACCACTTTGTTTGTCTTCCGATTTACAGAGCCAGGACTGTGTCGAAGCACCTAGTTATTTTACAGCACACACAGAATGGACAGCTACAGTCTAATAAGCCCAACGCGCACCGGAGGTGACGCGGCGTGTCATGTGACGCCCCAAGCACCAATAGGAAGCGTCACGTCCGGCCACGTCATTGCAAGCCAGTTATTCCAGGTGCAATACCACCCTTTCCCACAAAACACATATGCTTCAAGCCTAGAGTCATACCCTGACTAGTCTCAGCCTCTTCTGTTCATTAGCACTACGTTACATAAGCAACTCTGTGCTGAACGTCTGATACAGTATACCCCTGTAAGCTCCACTGAGGTTTTATTGGTCACTGAAGACTTCTGTACAGCGCTAGTGCAGTGCTGTATTTACTCATTTCAGTTGTTACATTTATTTTAGTAACTGTAGTCTACTTATCTAACAGAGATGCAATATTTGAAGACAACCAGTGTCGTGTTACTTAGTTGGCTGCTGTGCATGGGACACAGCCAGCCAGGACCGGCCACAACTCTTTTGGGGCTCTAGGTGAGAAAAACATAAAATGTAGTGTACAAAAAGGTCAATTTCATTCTATACAACTTTAGCCCTTCATTTTACATAGAAGTATGAAAATGATTGTGCTGTACATGTTAATGTCAAAGCAATACATAATTATAGTCTACTGTTTAAAAGAAACTGGGATTGGCAGTCGAAGCAGGCTCGGTAGATCTCGTTCTTGAATGCTGGACAATTCGGGATCACCCATAGCTTCTACCCACCCATAGCTTCTACCATCTCTTTTAGAGAAGATTAAATATTCACACAGGTGGCCAGTTAGTTGGATCAATTAACTGAATATTACTGTTTAGAACTGATCAGTCTTGGTCTTCATTAACAATGTATTATGTAGGCCTTTAGCTAGAGTGATGCTGTGTTCCACTGTAATGATTATTTGACTCAGGAACAAAAGGATCTTGAAGACAATGATTTACCCCAACATGACAGTGTCTCTCCCCAACATTAGAATGAACAATTGGAGAGGGTGGATGTCTTCCATCACCTACAGTGTATTCGTTGGCTCCTCTGAATATCTGAGCCATCCATATATATGTAATATATATTTTTTATTTTTTATTTTTAATCTCTTACAGTAGATCATCTCTATTTGCACTTTGCAGATGTTTAGGCTTTTTGCAATTATTTTGAGTCTTGCTATGTTATATGTTAGGCAATGTGTGTGACATAGCCTACTTCTGCTCTCATTATTCTAACAGAATGCTGTTTACCTATGATAACTGGTGTATGACCTTTTGAATATTGAGATTGAAGTCTTGATGAACACTGGCTCGCCTAGATTGATCAATAATCATTAGCTGACAACTGGCATCATGTCCATAATGCTGCTGTCAGTCAGCTCTGCATATAGGGCTAAACACAGAATACAGTCTGCTAAATGGCAACATATAGGCTACATCTGGACTGGATGAACATATTGTAATAATGAACTAGCTACAGTATGTCATAAATGCAACAGAATCTACTGTAGCCAGATATTTGCATGGGTTGAAATAAGATAGACACACTTAGCAACAAATATTAGCTTAACTAACTTAAGTGAGATGAAATTGTGATGGTCTGTCACATAGCACCTCTAGCCCTTTGTGCCTCTTGTCCTCTTCTACATAAATATAAGTCTTGTAAATGCCATCTCGCCTTAATTTCCCAACTGTGTGCGCAGAAGGATTAGGAGCGCTCGCACTACGTTACCGCTGCTGCCGATTATGCGGGGCGAAGCATGCAACGCAAATTATCAAAACAATTTTTTTTTTAAATGATTATGGAATAGATATATTTTGGGGGCCTTTTGATATTCGGGGGCCTTAGGTGACCCCCTAGTTCGCTTGTAGCACGGGCTGGCCCTGCAGCCAGCGCTGTGTCCCAGACTTTATGTAAGTAAAGGCTGGCTCTGTGAGACTAGACCCTGACCCCTTGGTCACTCGTCCAAGTGAAGGAAGAGCACTGCAAAGTTAGCTTAACAGCTATACTAGCGCTGACTTTGATTTGTGCTGCAGTAGCTCGCTATTGTCATCTATTTGTAGCGCGAGGTGTTGTTGTATTGTTCTGACGTTGTAACCGCTTTGTTCTGAATGCTAATTCTCTCTC
This sequence comes from Speoplatyrhinus poulsoni, assembly GCA_025447795.1. Taxonomy (NCBI): domain Eukaryota; kingdom Metazoa; phylum Chordata; class Actinopteri; order Percopsiformes; family Amblyopsidae; genus Speoplatyrhinus; species Speoplatyrhinus poulsoni. Next base: position 14,709 of record JAOEGT010073116.1, read on the forward strand.
TACAAACAAGCTGGGGGGTGAGGGAGTTCAAGGAGAGATTCCTAATTGTGATTAAACCGTTACATAAGCCAGCCACAAGTGGGAATTACGTCGGTGACTGGTGACATTGCACACTGCAGCAGTTTTTAAGGCCAGGCGAATGGCAGTGCACTGAGATTAACCCTGCTGCCAAACACAGACACATGCACACAGGCAAACACATGGCCAGCTGGTACATATAAACAAACAAACAACCAACCAAACAAACACACAGGCGTACAGTACACAATACAAAATGACGTTGCTTCCTTTCACTTGGTTAGGTTACCTTGCTGCCTAATGTATTTAGAGTATTTTAAAACCAGTTTATTTCCATATATTACGTCTAGTTACCATGACACATGACGAGAAAGTGTAGGGCCACAGGATTAGAACAAGCAGGCATGTGTGCGTGAACACACACACACACACACACACGCGCGCGTCCTGACTGCTGTGTGTGTGTGTTGTAGTCAGATGTGACAGCGTCATGGGAAGCCCAGTGGGTCCTCCAGCATCGCTGACTGACTGATGGCCTCTTTGTCAAGGAGAACACTGGGAAGCATTTATCTCCGTCCAATAAAGACACGTATTAAGGGTGACGGAGGCCTGTTAAGTTTGGAATGAAAGAGAAGAGGTACAAGTTGACTGTCTGACATTGAAGATAATGTAAAAGGTGAGAGCGAACAAGCGGTCGTGGGTGGGAGTGCGAGAGTGCGAGAGTTATTGAATAGCTGCAAAATATCAACAGTACTCGGGCTGCAGATGTCAGGGCCCTGTGTCAAAGGTCACGTCTTGCAATGGAGAATTTGGAAGCTTAGCGACTGAATGCAAACGTAAAAACTAGTGCATTAGGAGTGCCGGTAATGTGATGTAATAGAACATAAGGAAAGGTTACCAGTTGCAAGTTTGTAAATGAAATAAAACACATTTGTTTAATCAAAAATCGCCATTGGTAAAAATCCCCAAATCCAGTACTGGCTAAGCGTTAACCAATTCCAAAGATCCAACAAAGTGGTTAGAGAAGATTCCCCTGTATCATCATACATCACCACCATCCCATATCTCTCTCTCTCTCTCTCTCTCTCCCTCTCTCTCTCTCTCTTCCCAATCAATACTACCTTATTGTCTCTCTCTCTCTCTCT
>JAOEGT010073127.1:0-15871 GCA_025447795.1 Speoplatyrhinus poulsoni
CCCTACTCCCTACAGCGCTCTCTCTCTCTCTCGCTCTCTCTCTCTCTCTCTCTCTCTCTCTCTCTCTCCCCCTCCATCTATCTCTCCTGCTTGTTTTATTCCTCCCTCGCTGTCTCTCATTCTTCCTCACACCCACAGGATTAGAGGTCTGTGCTGCCTTATTTAATGGGGAGAGGGGTTTGACAACAGCCAGAAATAGCAGCATCTGGCCCAATCTCCTGGCTGTGCCCCCCCCTTCACAGCTTTCAGAGTTCACACCCACCCCCCACCACACACACACACACACACACACACCAGCTACCCTGCATTTAGCCTACGTCATAACCCCTCCTCTTATGTAGGGCCATATTTTGTACGCACGGCGAAAGGCCTTTTCAGTGATTGACCTGAAGTGAATAATTGAAGCAGTTTGGTGATTGTGTAACGGGGCGTTTACATAACTCTGCCGGGCCCTCCGCAGAGGGAGAGCAGCTAATCTGTTACGCTTGTTCACGCTGGTGTGTGTGCGAAACCTGCGGCGGGACTCCGTTGCCTCATTCTAAAGTCTGCGTGAGATTAAGGAGCTGTGACCCACTGAGTAACTGTCGCCAAGTCTGCGACAAGAGTAAACCGCCAACACGCAGACACAACAACACTTAGTCATTCCCGCCCAACTGTATTGTGAAAATCATCAACTCACATGATCTTTTACACCACTTGGAGTTAATTCTGTGTGGGCTCAGGTATATTTTTTTAATATTCTAAAAATATGTTTGAGGTTGTGACTCAATCCTTTTTTTCTTTTTTTTTTTTTACTAGTTAGACGTCTGTTTAGAGGTCTGCCTCGCTGTCTTTGCGCATGGTAACATTGGCCAGACTCGTGATGTCTTTGGTTGTTTCGGAAACAATTGCGTGGGCAAACCCGCGCTGGTAAAACAAGACTTCATTGTTCTCTGATTTGTGATGCTGAGACGTTCTGAGTGCTTTTTGAAGGTCCGGGCTCAAAGTAATCAGTGTCCCTTTGTTTTTTGACATCAGTGGAAAACTGCTTCAGGGTTGGCATTTCAGTTTCATCAAAGGGAATGCTAATTCCGTGCCACCACCAAAGGACGCATACACCCGTTATTCAACTCTATTTTTATATTAATATTTCCATTGTGTGACTGGTTATAATTCCGCCTGCCAGTTTCCTCTCATTCGGAGTATTCAAGCATGCTTGCTACATCTACGGGGAACCGTCCATTAGGACTTGGTTTGTATGTCTGGGCTGGTTCAGGCCAAGCTCTGTGTGTGCGCGAGTGAGTGAGAGAGAGAGAGAGAGAGAGAGAGAGAGGGAGAGAGGGAGTTAAAAGTGTGTATTTTGGTATATTTGCATTAGGAGGGCGGGGTGTGGGGAAACATCTGCCGTGTTTTTGTGTTAGCTTAACGGCTGCTACTGTATCAGACTGTGGTCACCATGGCGGCAGGTAGCGGACTCTTTCACTTACAGCCCGTGTGTTGCTTAAGCCTAATCTAGTCCAGATGAGGTGGAAATGGGCCCGAGCCTTACTCACTCTCTGAGCAGCGGTCACATGCTGACGCGCTTGCCCCCTATTGATTGTTTACACAGTAAAGGATATCGATTCATTGATTTCTATTTGGACTTTTGTTGCATATTTAGATTTTACCTTACATTTTTTGTTTGTTTGTTTGTTGTCATGACCTCTGCCCTCTTCCTGTGCATATTAATGTATGGGTTCCTACTGCTGCTCTCTGCCTCACAGCTTCTGAGCCCAACCTGAAGGTGCGGTCCAGGCTGAAGCAGAAGGTGGCCGAGAGACGGAGCAGCCCGATGCTCAAGAGGAGAGACGGCAACGCTATGACTCCCTTCAAGAAGCGAGCGCTGGAGCCGATGGGTGCGATTTCACCTGACGTATTCTAGAAGGTCTAGCTAGCAAACTTAGCCCCCTTTCACACTCACATTGTTAACCCAGGGTTAACCTAAGACCAGGGCTGCACAATTCACACTGCACTTCGCTGAGCCGAGGCTAACGCATCCTTAGCCCTGGGCTAACGCACCCTTAGCTTGGGGCTAACCCATGAGAGCATTAAAAAAATGCTTTTCTTGCATTGTGAAAATAAATATAGATTTTCTGCTCAAACAAAGCAAGGGCAGTTTTTTTATTTTCTCCCGTCCCACTGCCCCCATACAGACTCTACACCCACTAACAGCGCCCCTGGGTCAGGACCCAGTTCACCCATAGGGGCAACCAGTGCCCTGGGAGCAGAAAACGGACCTTCCTCTCTGCCGACCACCACAAAAACTGAGGTGAGACCAAATATGCAGGGGCTGTACATTGCTTTATACCTGCCTGCCCACCCAGAAGCCTGCCTGCCTCTCTGTCTGTCTGTCTGCCTGTCTGCCTGTCTGTCTGTCTGCCTGCCTGCCTGCCTGCCTCTCTGTCTCTCTGCCTCTCTGACTCTCTGTCTGTTTGTCTGCTTCTCTGACTGTCTGCCTGTCTGCCTGTCTGGCCATCTGCCTGTCTGGCCGTCTGCACGTAGCTATAAAAATGCTATCTGTGTCCCTGTTCCTAACCTTTGACTGTCATACCGGCGTGGTAATGGGTGACATTTAACGGCACACACAGCTTGACTTGTAAGCCTGACACACGCACAGCAAATCTGCTTGTATTAGCGAAGATAACGTGTATTCTAATGTCAGAATGGTTAAAATAAGATAAAAAACCCTCTAATTTTATACAGTATCAGCAACATTTGACATCTTTCGTCCACGCAGTATTTTGATCACCGATGTGGAACAGAATTACGTTTCTGCCCTGTAACAAATCTCTGTTTTGACTGAAGGTTTGTGTTGGCTGGTCACCGTGTTCCGTGATGCACTTCCCAGTAGATTCGCTGCTCCGTTACTGAGCAGAGCTCCCTCTGCTTCCGGCTCACAGCACAGAGCATTATGGAGGGTGGCGTGGTTATACTATACGACACAGTCGCCCAACAATCCTAGCAGAACAGTCGTGTTTTTTCCTTTAGTTAGTTAGTTTACGCTCAATGGGACCCTTCAGTGGCACGTAGAAGGGGTAATCTGCTCTGACGTTGGCTGAACGCTGGGGACTTGGGGAGGGAGGCTGACTGTGGAGCTTAATTGATATCCCAGGCACTGGTAGCCAGCAACACCCACATGTTAGCTAAACAACCGGGATAGGATTGCTATTGTTTCTGGCCCAGGCTGAGCGTCTCATGAAAGACACGGAGGCTGCCCGTAATCCTTCATGCCTGTTGCGAAAGCAAGCCGTGTTTGTGCACAGTTACATTAGGTATCCTTTTTCAGAGGGAACTGGTCCCTTGGGCCGAATATGGGCCGGATATCCCCGTACAGGTCACTGAGTGCTGGTGGGGGTCGAGAAGATAAACATGGCTCTTCCAAAGCCACATGCTGGCTCCCTGCTCCGCGGGGCTCAGGAAGTGTACCCCACTGCTGATGTTCTCTACAGAGAGCAGCCCGAGGGTGGGGGACCCATGAGGAAGGTGTCGGGGACAGTGATGGAATGGTAGACTCGCGGCTTGCTGTGTTTTGTCATAGCGGGTCACTCATTCCTTAATGGTGCCCTGTCTGCGTTAGCGCTGCGTGCTGCTTTCCCTACGGCATGGAGGGGATGTTGTTCGTTGCAGCGCATTAACATCCATGTGCCATCAGTGCTGTTGCTTTTAGAAATGGTCCATGTTTGTTTTTCTAAACCTCCTAAATCTCTTTTTGTCTCTCCGGTCCCTCTCTCTCCCTCTCTCCCCCCTCTCTCCCTCTCTCCCTCTCTCTCTTTCCCTCTCTCTCTCTCTCACTCTCTCTCTCTCTCTTTCCCACTCTCTCTCTCCCTCTCTCGCTCTCTCTCTCTCTCTTTCTCACTCTCTCTCTCTCCCTCTCTCGCTCTCTCTCTCTCTCTCTCTCTCTCTCTCTCTCTGATGTAGCGATGGCCCTCACAGCCCCGGCTATTCCGCGCGGAGGGCTCCGTGTCCATGATGAGCTTGTACACGTCTCCGTCCTTACCCAACATCACCCTGGGTCTGTCGGCCACCTCCTCTCCCATCGGCGTGAGTACCCAGCAGGGGCTCGGAGACGGAAGGACCACCTCGGCGTCTGTGCCTCCACATCAGCCAACATTTCCCACGCCATGTGTGCTATATACGACTCAGCCATCGGTGGCTTTATGTGTTCTACATATGGCCCGTGGGTCAGCGACCTCCACCCCCCCTTGCCCACCACCCCACCGCCCCTCCCGATGATTTTATCGCCCTTAGATAAATATTGTCGTGAAGTGTCTGGTGTCGAGGTTGCTTTCATCTCCCTCTATTACCTCGTTCATCACGGCTCTTTAAAAAGTCCAGGTCCACTCAGGTGGAGCTCCGCATAACAAACCAGATGATAAATCATCTTTAACACACTGGTGCATTCCACTGAGGCCAAGTTGGTCTAACCTCTAGCCTTCCATATCTATAACAATGCGTGCAGTAAATGCAAGGAGGCCCCTATTCATTCACACCCTGAATGAAAATGTGTTATTGTGAATAAAGGAACATTTCATAGATAGATAGATTTCATATTATGGCGTCTTTCCTCCCAGGCTGCGATGGGGCTGAAGGACCGTTCGGCAGAGATCAGGCACGGGCTTCCCGGACAGCTGATGGGCCCCGTGCCGCTGCAGAGCGGCCTGGAGACCAAGGTGAGCCCCAGCCACCAGGCGCTCATCCAACACCTCCTCCAGAAGGAGCAGATGAGGCAGCAGAAGATTCTCTCCTCTGGTGAGTCTTCCGCCATGACACTCCTCTCCTATGACAATGTTAGCAACCTCATGTTATAATACAATGTACACCAGCGTTTCTCAACCCTGGCCCAGGGGAACCCCTGCTCTGCATGTTTTAAATGTCACCCTGCTCCAATACACCTGACCCAAACGAATGGGTTATCGTTATCGATCTCTGACAGTGACCCAGGATCAAGATTGAGAAACGCTGAACATTTAGCAGACGTCAAAGCAGCTTAACATGAGCAGGTAGGGGTCAGGCATGCTGTAGTAGAAAACTGTAGGGCTTGAACCCACAACCTTTTAGCTGACCCCTATCTTATACTGCCCCTCTATTCCCAGTGTGGAAAGTCAACATATTATAGTGGAATAATTGTAATTAGCTGTTTTCTGTAGTGGTTATAAAAGAAAGTACATTTATTTTGCCTGTTCCCGTCTAAACCAGGCCAAAGCGTGGTGTCGTCCCACCCCCAGTCTCCTCTGGCCATGAAAGATCGTCCTCCTGGCAGCCGGCCAAAGCTACCCAAACACCGACCCCTGAATCGGACCCAGTCGGCGCCGCTGCCCCAGAACACGCTGGCACAGCTAGTGATCCAGCAGCAGCACCAGCACTTCCTGGAGAAGCAGAAACAGTACCAGCAGCAGATCCACATAAACAAGGTACTGTGTCGCACGCCTCCATTCAAACCTCCTGGGATGACGCTTTTGACTTTCATATCGCATTCCCCCATTCCTCTTAAGGTCTCGTGGGGTTTTTTATGCTGATTTTACCACAGGGAGTCTGATTTAATCATTTTAAGCACACAAATGCACATCTATTTTTAGCCCGGGTTTACAGAGCAAGCTCTTTGCTGAAACCCGGGTGTTATTTCTGCTAAGTAAAGGAGTTCTGCCCGACTTCAAATGGGGGAAGAAACGCTTCCCCTGCACTAATTCTGTTATCATAGCTTAAGGCACCGGGGCCGTTTCACATGCTAACGCTGTGAAATTCAATTCAGCTCAAGTTCAAATGAGAGCGAAGGAGAGGGAGAGAGAGAGAAGGAGAGAGAGATGGAGAGAGAGAGAGAGAGAGAGAGAGAGAGAGAGAGAGAGAGGGAGGGAACGAAAGAAAGAAAGAGAGAGAGAGAGAGAGAGAGAGAGAGAGAGAGAGAGAGAGAGGGAACGAAAGAAAGAAAGAAAGAAAGAGAGAGAGAGAGGGGGGAGAGAGAGGGAGGGTGCACATGCTTTTGTTCCTCTGGGGCAATATTTGTGTTTCTGCGAGGTGACCGTCTTGACCTCGACATCCACAGAGCATAATTATTCTGGCGAGGGAAGTGTGTGTGAGGTGGCAGACACTGTGAAAGGCGGCATTGTGCGAGCCCTCGTACCGATCTGTCCCGGCTCCCTGACCGGGAGAGGGCCATGGGAACTGTAGAGCGCCGTCCGCAGAATGCAACTATAACCTATAGGAAATACGCAAAACACCTAATCTAGTACAACACACATTGATCTTAGAGGTTGAGACGTTTGACATTAACACAAAGTCCTCTCTGTTCAACCAAGAATGGAAACTAACTGTGGAGGGTAATTCATTATCATGGTCTCTGTGTGTTTAGAAATAGCATTTAGCGTTTGTTCATAAAGGGGATAAGAAATTCTTAGAACTGTGAATAAGAGGGGGCATAAGCGTACTGCCACTGTGAGCACCAAGGCCAATGAGATCACTTGTTAAGCCTGTTTAAGTAGATGCTATAAATAGACAATAATCAGGGATGAGCCTTCACTGTTTACTGAGAAGCATATATCTGAATCGTTGCCCTAATTAAATACCTGGAAGGCTGTAGAAGTGAAACAGCAGGCCTTAAAACAGAGGGGGCGCTAATAGGAATTTAAAATAACTTAGGCAGTTCGGGAAGCGGCAGGAAGGCACCGCATTTATTAATGCCACGCTAACGTGGCTAATTCTAGCTTAGGGGATATTTATATGAGGCTGACAGGGGTGAAGGGCTTGATGTCTGCCTGGGTTAGGCATGTGTCTGCCTTGTCCCAGGAGCCTAGTGGCAGGGTAAATATATAACAACGCCATTTTTACTGGTGGTACGTCAGAGCGCACACGGTATGCGAGAGTGGCAAGACAAACTGATCTGGAATCATCCAGTAACCCTGTGGCGTGGCATGGGGAATATTTATAAGGAAGCAAAGTGATAACAAATAATGTACGTACAGGAAGGGGGGGGATATGAGCGTGCACTCGGTACTTACGCACTGGCAGGCGCACTTACTGTAACGCCTGACAAGCCACTTAACGGACAGTAGGCAGGGTTAGTCATACTTGCTACTCATTCTTGCTACTGTAACTCAAATCAAAACAGCATTGTCCGCGGGCGCGGCCCTCTGCGGCGCCGGTTCACACATCGAAATACATTATAAGCAAAGCGTGGTGCTACGTCTTTGTTGAGACGAGCGGTGTCGACACTTTGTTTTGTTAATGTTCCTATTTATGGAGCAGGGCTGTGTAGAAGTACCATATTATTTTTGTCGACAAGCACAGAGTACGGTAAGCTAGCGAAATGCGATGAGTTATTTGTTGAATTTGACAAAAAGTGTATTAGCTTACATTTAGCTTGCAATAGCTGACTATACCTTTAACCAAGCGTGTGTTTATCTCCCAGTCTAGTCTGCTTGGCACAAGCCTGCACTAGATCTCTCAGCATAGTTGGCTCGGTCACTCAGCTGCAGCGCATCATATATATATTTCTATCATCTGATTCCTTTAACTATTTTTATTTACGTATGTCATGTCAGTATAATGTTATGTATATTTAATGTATTCCTTTATGCACCTTTTTATTTTATTAAAAGAAAATGTAATCTGATTCCTTTCAATATTTGTATTAATGGTTTTCTCTGTATTTCTGTATTTGTTGCTGGGAAGCACAACTAGTGTACAATATTCCCTCTCTGTAAAGCACTTTGAACTGCCATTCTATATGAAAAGTGCAATATAAAAGATTATTATTATTATTATTATTATTATTATTAATATTAATGTGGTGCCGCTGATGTGTGTTACAGCTGCTGTCTAAGTCCATTGAGCAGCTACGTCAGCCCAGCGCACACCTGCAGGAGTCCGAGGAGGAGGAGGAGCAGCAGGAGCTCCACCGAGAGCAGAGCATGCAGGGGGACAGGCTGCCCTCTACAGGCGTCATCCGGAAACACACCCTAGGCGGCTGCAGCGCCGGCGGTGGCGGAGAGGCGGCCGAGGTTCACTGTGGGGTCATCAGGGTCAAGGAGGAGCCGGCCGACAGCGAGGACGAGGCCCTGGCCAATCAGGGCCTGGAGTCCGAGCCAAGCTCCTCCTACCTGCACCAGGTCAAAGGCAGACTTGTGATTAGAGCCATGATATGAGGAAACACCGGGACGACACACTCTCGACATTCGCAGATAAACACGTATAGACAAACATGTGCAAGCACACACAGACACACACACACACACACACACACACATAGTTTACCTGCACGCACACATTTCCACATATAACATACCTGCCTACATGCACGCGTGCGCACATATACAGTAATATATCTGCACACGCACACACACATGCACACACAAGTTACCTGCATACACGCACGCACGACACAACTACATACACATATGCATATGCACACACACACACACACACACACCTTACCTACATATGCATGCGTGCACACACATACACACACACACACACACACACACACACACACACACATGCACGACACAACTTAACTACATACACATATGCACACACACACACACACCTTACTTACATACACATATGCACGCGGGCACACACATACACATACACACACACACACACACACACACACACACCAACATGGCAGCCATTGCACAGAGCAGACCCAATGTCTGTCCCTTGCAACCATTGTGTGACCATTTTTCACTCAGTTTCAGCCACTCCCCACAACTTAGGACTCTGTTTGTGAAATTGTGTAGTGACTTCTGTAAAGTACGTTTCATCGTTGTGTATATAGTATATATCAAAACAAAAAACATAATTTAGCTTGTTGGTTATTTTAAAGAGCTGCTTTGATCGTCTCAAGTCTGCTCTAATTACTTTGAATTTTAATTGTGTTTTTTTTTGTACATATACTGTGGATTTAGAATCAGATGTGATTTCTAGAGGAATGCCGAATGGGCGTACAGCTTTGAAGAGGCAACTTATGTTCTTGTCGTGTTCATTTTTGCCACAAATCATTTGAATGCTGTTTTTAACATGACAAATGATCAAGCAAACGTACGCATTAAGGAATTTAACGTTCGCTGTGTTTGCTGTCTGTCTCTGCAGTCAGCGATAATGGTCTGTGCTAGGTGATCCCAGTACCATAAAATGTTGAGCATGCTCGTGTCTGTCCGAGAGAGAATGTATACTTAAATCCTAAGAGAGGAACTTGCACTGGCAGCGACATTGCCTGTTCTGAAGTCCACCGCTCATATTGCAGTTTGAAGGATAAAACACTAAATCTGAGCTCGGGTGTGTGCATGCATCTCCAGCAGATCTTGGTCTTTTATGTGGTGTTTAGGAGCTGTCCCAGAGCCAGGGGCCTGTGTTAAGAGGAGCTCATCCTCTCCCTCTCTTCCCTCTGGGTCCAAATCAAAGTTCGGCCAGGTTCCTGCCCAGTTTTCAGCATCGAAGTCAGTGAGTGCGAGAGGGAGTGAGAGAGAGACAGAGAGACAGAGAGAGAGAGAGAGAGAGAGAGAGAGAGAGAGAGAGACAGGGAGCAAAATAGTGAAAGAGAGGGACTCTCAGGAAATGCCTTCTAGAAGCCAGGAGTCGAAGTGATTCATGTGTGTAGGAATGTAGAGAGAGGAGGACTTGAGCTTGAGGAGGCTATGGGGCCAGGCTTGAGAATTGATTTACTGTCAAGAAGAATTACAGAGTGAGTGGGGATATGGTTAAGGGAGCCCTTTGTAAAGGGAATCACTTCCTTCGTATTCCCTGTTGACATGCTTACCTCGTCATGCAGGTTTGATGTTACTTCAATAAAAAATGTATAAAACACCCGGATGGGACCCTTGCTGTTTAAAAGTTTTTTTTTTCAAGACTGTTTTCCCATTGCAAAATGTACAGTCTGTCTTAAAGTGATCAAACGTTTTACATAGCTGTGAACCCTCCTGTTTGCATTTGTACCGTCAACTAAATGTAAAAATGCTATGAGGCTTTGTGTTTGGATTCTTGTGAAACGCAATGCTGTCTGTCTCGCGCGGTGCGTTCAGATTGTCATTTTTAATGTTTTATTGTTAAGTAATCACCATAGTCAGAACAATGCGTGTCTTGTTCTATTGTTTCTTTGATTGGGTTGTAACGAAAACCCCCTTTCTGCCAGTTGGGGGTCCTGCGGTCTGTTCATAGCGGTTTGCATTCTTCTCTTTTTTTTTGCCTTGTGTGATAAACCTTTCTTTTTTTAAATAAAGTTCATTCCCCTATTATGTGACTGGTTTCCTGCAAATCATTTACTTTTCTACTGATATGACAGTGTGATGTGAATAGTAGAAGGAAATACAAGCTGTTTATAAGTAGCCAACCACTGTAGACTGTGTTTATATTAAAATATGCTAAGGCTTCTTTATTCATAACTAGGATTTAGCACGAAGGCCTGAAATGAGCTGCCTAAATCATTAGCCTGTTTTTCCCACACCAAATCCTTTAACCCAGCTCTTGGTTTTCCCAGGGATGTATGTAACCCTTTAACGGGAGCTTAAGAAGCTTTCAAAACATGTCTTTGAAGTGAGCATGCAAGGCTTCTCGCTGCAGTGCTCTGGCGGTCCAGATAAGGTGAGTTCTGAGCAGGGGTGATATATGACTATGCGGATATGTAAAAAAATAAAACAAGCTAGAACAATTTCATAGCAAGCTTAACTCTGGGGACTGACATGATATGACACTGGAAAATCTAGTGCACAAACCATAGATACTCTGCAACACATTAAAGCCATTAGCTCACATTATGGGCTGGTTATGATGGCCCTTCACTCTAAAGGGACAGTCCTCAAATGCTTTGAAACACCAAGTATACACCATACGCAAGTATTGAGTCTCTACTTGTTTTTTTTCTCTAATTGTCACATATATAACACATTGTGTTTCAAAGATAAAAAGTTAGTTGCTATTATTGTTTGTGTTCTGAGGGCACTGTAGCACGATCAGTCCTATGAGAGAGACCGGTTATTTTCTGAAATGTATTATCTTTCTTTTACAGAACGCACTCAAATATTTGTACAAAGGTTTAATGTTGCCTCACATTAGGAAGTGTTTAAGTCAAATTAGACACTGGCTCATTTTGTAGGTAGATGCCGCCATCTGTCTTGAGTCTCAGGGCCATGTGAGTTTAAATGAGCTGTTACAAAGGCAGGAAAAATAACCCAAGCCCAAATCCATCTGCGCTGCCCCTCCCTGACTGCCCACAGAGCCCGTTGTAAAAGCAAACAGGCATTTTAAAAGGTGTCCAAGTTGTGGGGAATTTGAAAAGAAATAGGTCTACCTATTTCCTCTTCATTTACGGTCAGTATTGCTCTGTGAGGGTTATTATTTAATTACATTTGCAATGAACATGCATATAAAAATGAGTGTCAGTAAGAACATTGTTAGGCTAATATTTAACATTAGCCAAAGTTATAAAAAAATATTTAAAACTTTGTGATATACAATGTATGATTTCTAAAGTGGATCTATGGATTTGTGTCTGTAAAAAATAAATGGTCTTTATCCTTCCTTCTTCATCACCTTTCGCTGACATGAAAGGAATTCTTCAAAAAGCGTCTGTTTTCACAATCTACCAGGGATTTTTAAGTCTACTTTTCGGCTCACAATTTAAGGAGGTCTCTCCTTGTAAAAATGCCTTACTTCAGATTTATTTACACTCCAGTAGTGAGGGTTCATACTGTATAATGCCACTTAAGCCTACGCAGGCCTATGTGTAAAACTTTGACGAGGACACTCGGATAAAGTAAAGTATGGCGAAGATGCTTGCTAAGCCTTCCTTGTAAGCATGAGATGGTACGTGAGATGGTATGTGACAGTACAACCTTGTGGTGTTTCGTTTCGTGTTTTGTTCCGAAGTGCTGCTAGCATGTTCAAATTGTAGAGTAGAACATGAGAGACCTGTATTTTTATTTAAAGGAAAACATGAAATACAGGAACCCTGGCACAATTCTAAATATATGAAAACTATTGCAGTAAAGGTTATCAAATTATGTATGTCTCAAATTCTCTGGTAGGCATAGACCTATTTCATATATTTCAACATAGGCCTGATTTAACCTACACTTCTGTCCTCTTTTCTTTGGGGAAAGTGAATATGCATGTGACATGTTCATGTCAATGGTCAGTTAATTAATTGTAATTCATGTATTAACCCCTTAACATGAGCTCATATGCTCATGTTCAAAACCGTCTGCATATTCAAAACATCTGTGTTTTGGGACGATAGGCTTAAATAGCTGACTTAAAACAACAATAGTCTATTACACATTTTGGCAACGTTTTAGACTTAACATATTCTACTACCGCCGGGCAGCCCTAGTACGTCTTTCATGTTTTTATTAGGGAGACCAATACACTTGTTCTTAATATTGAGGGGGACGCATCCACTGCATCCCCCCTGGAATCTACGCCTTTGGGTTATTTTATCACAGACCACAGCAACAATTTGGCTGCTAATGTTCAACGTCTCTCTCAGTTAGACTACGGAGTCTCCTCTCAAACGTGTCTATATAGTAGCCTACAGGTTACATCCAGCACCACTGTAGCTGTAGACGTAATTCAAAATGGGTCTGTTTGATTTCGGCTGTTCTGAATAGCACTACACACACGAAAACTACTTTTTTAGGGGAAGAATTTCAGCAGCCGTCACTTGGTATCATGAGATGAACCGTCGATGACCCAGCATAGATAAAGTGTACACCCCTGTCAGTCTCGCTCGCCCTGTGTCGTCTGCACTGTTGTCTTAGCCCTTGGAGGATTAATATTCCTTTTCAAGTTTAATGAGATAAGAGGCCTGGAGGAGAGCTCCCCCTGCTGTGTTCAAAGGCCACCTGACCCTACAGGAACTGCTTTATCTCAACCGCTGATTGGTCCGGCTGATAGGTGATACTGAGGAACCACAGTGGCCCAGGGAAGGTGGTGTGGGGGAGGGGGAGTAGGCCAGGCCTCCCTACTGTGAGTGAGCACATCCCCCCGCCCCCTGCCCATCCCCCGCGCTGGGGCTCAGGCAGCCCTGGGACTGGCACCGCCCGCTCTCTTTGATTGCTGTGGCCAGGCACTTTCCTCCCGTGACACTGCCCGGGCCAGAGCCAGTAAAGCTAAACTATACGCCGCCCCTTCCCCGTCTAGTTGGACGGGAGGACGTGTGTTGCAATATGGTTGTTAAGTGCCGCCAGAGGAAACAGCACCCCTTAATTAATAAGGCCTAGGGTTTCTTCCAGCCGTTGCTGGTTCCATTTCAGCTCTTCTGAAAACCCCAGCTGTCCGTGACTGACCCTGGCAGCCTCCAGATCTTTACGGCATAGTAAAATGCTACGTGTTAACTAAGCTCAATGCTATGTGTTAACTAAGCTCAATGCTACGTGTTAACTAAGCTTAATGCTACATGTTAACTAAGCTAAATGCTACGTGCTAACTAAGCTCAATGCTACGTGTTAACTAAGCTTAATGCTACATGTTAACTAAGCTAAATGCTACGTGTTAACTAAGCTCAATGCTACGCGTTAACTAAGATAAATGGTACGTGTTAACTAAGCACGCAGAGTGAAACACCATCCTAGATTACAAAATGTAGAATAGAATGAACAACCCTGGAAAGGCTCCCAAGGCGTGGTAGTGTCCTTCATTCTGCACACAATATCACAGGCTAATCTCTGAAGGAAACATCTGCATGTGGATTTATAAGGCACGTCTTGGGTCCATCTGGGACTCCAACTGCCATTTAATGTGTCTGTCGTCATGTAAACAATGTCATCACTCCTGCATGTTACATACAGCCTCCAACTAGCTACAGTATCTCTAGCACTGGGACAGCAAAAATGAATACGTTTGGCTAACTTGATAAATATATAAGGTGATCGACTTATGACAAAACACTGTTGTAATATACTACTATAGTTAAAACGTCTGTCTTGCTTAAAGCATGATGTAATGATGTACAGTGTGTTATTCAGTAAAACACATAAGGCAGCCATTTGTTTGAATTATAATTTGGTTGGTCAAAATATGTGAAGGGATTTCATTAAACTATGTCCATTGGATGTTATTGAATGCCTAACTTGATAACATTGGACAAATGAATGCAGGGAATTGGTATGGTCACCACAGCAGCAAGAATAATTCCTGATAAACAAACAGTTAATGTAACATGCATTAATTTTTTTTATGCAGATTAGCAGGACATGACAGAGTTTAGCAATGTAAGTATGCCATATAGTTAATGGATGTCAGTAGAGCCTGTCCCCTTCACTCTAACAGGGGAATTTGTTACCCGAGTGGACAGGAATGCATGTTCATTCCTGCGATATAAACGGCGACAAGGCACTGCATTTGACAAAGTAGGAAATCACCATCACCATCACCAAACAAGCAAAGGGGAGGGGGGGGATATCATGTGATTTACATGCGCAGGATGCCACAGATTGTGCTATGCTGGAGTTACAAGTTTCCCTCATGTCTTGAAGTTCAGCTGGCACTGCCACCTCATATGGTCTGGTGTTAATCTGCCATGAACAGGCCTGCATTATGCCAAGAGCACAGTGAAACAGGTGGCTGCCTCTGACCGCCGAGCATTGCTTCGGGACATTAGAATGAAGTGTGCTCACGTTTAAGCTGAGAACATTTCAATATAAACTCAACACCTTCACATTTCAGACTCTCTCCTCCTGAATGCAATTGATGCACAACAGGAATGAGGGATTTTAAAGAATAGCTTCACAAATATGAAAATATTAGAGAACGTCGTGTTGAATGACTTCACTTACAGTATAGATTTATGGAACTTGGAATGTAGGTCAAAGAAGAAATGTGCACATATGATCATGTGCCTAGTTAGTTCCGGAATACACCTTATTTCTAAAGAGAAATCTCAAATAATTTCTGGCTATATTACAGTTTATTGCATACCCGCCTCCTCCTCAGAGGCCAAAATATTTGTACGGTTATACCTGGAACAGAAAAGAAAGAAAACATATTTTTATTTTATTAAAAAAAACAAAAAAGTATTTAAAAAAAACTATAAAATGTTCCCATCATATTATCCATACACTGACTTCAAAACTTTGCCTGCTGATATTTCTGTAACAAAGAACAGGATTCCAGGTTTTGAAGGAAATCAGTAGCATCGAGGCCTTCTCTGTCAGAGCAGCAGGGCCTGAACACCTTGAGTTTCAAACATCCCTTTGCAAAAGGCATGATGCAGAAGGCTCGTGAGATGCAGGATAGACTCAGGTGGCGTGCAAGGAAGCCATTTTTGGAGCTTTACTGTTCTCCACGTTCTGAGAAATATGAACCTTTTTCTCCATCATCATCATCATCATCATCATCATCATCTTCTTCTTCTTCTTCTTCTTCTTCTTCTTCTTCTTGTCGTCGTCATTTAACAGCGGTCAACATCCAGCTCATTGGTGCATTCCTGTTCTTTTCCTTTGGCTCCTCTCCTTATACCCTGCTTGTTTACCTCATTGGCTGCAGCTGGGGATTCTCCAAACCTGGAGCAGCTCTGAGGGGTAGTACCGTCCCTGGTAGATTACCCCTAGTGGTGTGGAGGCCACATATCCAGTTGGGGCTCCACAATATATAGTACTGTATATGTATATATACTGTATATATATTCATCTTTTTTTTTGCTTTTTTTTGGTCCAAGAACCCATAGTTTATTACTGTAATAGACATTGTCAGGTGTCAGTCAATAATACCCAGACAGCCTGGGGAGTCATGGGAGCTCTATTCGGCTTGTGCTGAACTTGGACACACATCAGAGAGCCTGGAGAGAGAGAGAGAGAGAGAGAGAGAGAGAGAGAGAGAGAGAGAGAGAGAGAGAGAGAGAGCGGGGGGGGGGGGGGTGTGTTTT
>JAOEGT010073156.1:4065-15870 GCA_025447795.1 Speoplatyrhinus poulsoni
GTGCTTCAGACAGGGCTAAAGAAGTCAGGGAGAGAGAGGGAGGGAAAGAGGTGTGTGATATACAGTACTGCAGTGCTATTGTGGCTCAAGATCAAGTTCAAAGATATTGTCTTGTGTATTCTGTGTTTCCTGTATTATGCAGCCAGTGAAATTAGCGTCTATTAACAATTGTTTTACCAGCATCAGGAAGTATGTTTTACTCAAATGGTAGGCCTTTAAGTGGAAATATGTTCATCTTTGTGGTGCAAAGTTTTTATTTTCATTTGAATTAGATTACAGTTGTACATTTAAGTAATGGTTATTAGAACGTCAGCCAAGTGCAGTGATACAGCTAAAAGTTCCAGAATATCTGCACTCATGGAATACTGCTTGAAGGAATGTTCTGAGGCAGGAGTCAGTGCATCAAGAGCCAGCACGCACAGACGTATCAAGGAAATGGGCTACAACTGTCACATTGCTCGTGTCAAGCCACTCCTGAACCAGAGGCAACGTGAGAAGCGTCTTACCTGGGCTAAGGAGAAAAATAACTGGTCTGTTGGCCTCTTTTAAGATGAAAGTAAATGTTGCATTTCATTTGGCAATCAAGGTCCCAGAGCACATTCCCACACTGCCAAATGGTTCAATGACCATCGCGTTTACTGTGCTTCATTGGCCAGCAAACTCGCCTGACCTGAACCCCATAGAAAATGTATGGGGTATTGTCAAGAGAAAGATGAGAGACACAAGACCCAACAATGCAGACGAGTTGAAGGCTGCTATCGAAGCAACCGATAGTAATAATACCGGTAGTAGTAGCAGTAATACACTTTATTTTTATAGCACCTTTCATACAAGGTTGCAGCTCAAAGTACTTTACAGTAGACATTTAAATAAGATTAGTTGGTCAAATGAAAATAAATCAACAATAAAACAATACAAAAGAGGAATAATAGACATAATATTACAAATGAGATAACACATGATAAATACTGTATAATTTGATATGATTTTTTCTCACTGAGAACTAACAAAATTTAGGCAATTCATTTATTTCACGCATTTAAAGTGTAACTGCAACCTAAAATGTGTTTAAATGTGTGTAAACTAAGTAATATCATGTATCTGTGATAAGGCACTTCACTGCTGGTGTTAGTATTGACAGAATTCACGTTTTCATAAACAACAGCATTTTATCATCTGAAAACGTTAAATATCACCCCAGCACCTGGCTGGTGTCCAACAGTACACTCCGTCTGCTCGTACGTAATCAAATTCAAATATTAACGTTAATGGTGGTCCACCTCTCAGCCCCTCCCCTCGCTCCTTAAGGCAAGTTGTAGTGAGTAGAGTCAGTCTCAGAGCTGGGGTGCGGTTACACCTTATTAGACCCAAACACATGATGTACCAAAACATTTACAAACGTGAAATAACAGAATTATTGCTCATGGAGATCAAACAAATGTGAGGCAATAATTTTATTGCTCAGCAAAACACCTGTACTGTAAGCTTTTCCAAACAAATGTGAGGTAGGCTATTACGTTTATTGCTCACCAAACACATCACAGTAGTACACCTGGTATAGGATACTATGTACACAAGGACAAGGTATAGCTAATGTCGCTGGTTGCCCGTCTGAAAGCTGCATAATAATAAAGCCCAGTATTCCTCCTCTCTCTCTTCATTCATCTCCAAGGCGAGGTGCCACATGCTGTTAGCTCAGCCCGGCCCGGCCATCACGCTCCCAGGGGCTCGGCTAAATGTCTGACGCCTTGACAAAAGCTCTCCACGCGGCCTCTGCCTGAGCAGTTGTCTTCCCCCCCCCCCACATATGGTCTCTGTTCTTTCTTTTCATACCGGTCCTCGCGGGTGCAGTTCCATCTGCGATGTGATGCTCCTTCCCTCCTGACTCTTGCCCGCCCGCTGGGGATTGTGGGTATTGTAGTTTGAAGTTCAAACAGCACGTCTCCCCTCACCTCCACGCCGCAGGGGGGCGAGGCCAGCGTGGGATGGGTGAACTGAAGGAGCGCTCGTTTTGCCGCACCGCTCCCTTGCTCCCCTGTAAGGCTGCACATCTCTGGCTCTTGCTTGAAAAGAGCTGATCTATTTGAATGAGAGCGATAGAGAGGGCCCTGAAAAACACAAAAAAGGGGGAGAAAGAGAGAGAGAGATACTCACTCTTTCATTTATTATCAAACGTCTCATTTAATCTCAAACTTTAAAGGTACAGTAAGTGATTGTATGATTATACACTTTTTGTCTGATTCACCAAATATCTCCTTGCGGTCCGCTATCTTACTGTTCTCTGTGCGTGCAGAACAAAAAATCCTACTTCTACACAGGCCTGGCTCCGTAAATTGGAACGCAAACATAGTGGTGCAGACCACTCACAACAACAACAACAACATTAACTGTTCAGCACGCACAAAGAACAGGCAGCTAGCAGACCATGAGGACACTTGCAATCACTGATTCCACCTATAAAGGCAATATGGAAGTGCCCACCACGCACACATCACATGTTGTGAAGTGCAAGCATTGACTAGAGTTGCCTAGATCAGCTCCGGAGGACCCATTGCAGCCGGAACGCGTTGCACACACGCCCAGTGGAATCCCGGGGTAACTCTGCTAAGCTCCTCCATAAAACGGCCACTGTCAAATCCTACGCTAGCAAGCGAGCGCAGACACCTGGGAATCTTTTCAAACCTGCACTTTAGATCATACTTGTCTACATTGGGATTTGAAAAAAAAAGAGAACATTTCCAACACAATTATCCATCCCATTAAATCACATGACAACTAATTTCCAATGAATTTTTTATGAAAGCAGCAAGCAGCCACTAGCCATGGATGGATGTTTTATTAGAACTCTAAAAGTCTCTAGAAGTCACCAGTTGACGCCATGCACTAATTTGCATATTTATGACGTCATCTCATATTTATTTGCATAAAGCTTATTTGTTGTGTTCAGAGTCTTGACACAACTCTGATAAGACATGGCTCTGGTTTCGACGATTGTGGAAGGTTCAAAACAATCATTTTAACTTGCTGAATTAGATTGATTCAATAGAAACATCCTCATCAAAACAGAAACGAGTTTCAGAGCGAGAGCATCGATGTAACGTAACCATAGAAACACACTACAACTAGTAAATTCCTACTCGAGCGGCATGCTCCTGCCCCCCCCCACACACACACACACACACACACACACATATATGAGGCGCCGTTCTGTATAAAATATTTCTCGCCTTTTCCCCGGTGGTCTGAATAAGTCACTAAAGCTAAATCTAGCGAGAAAGTTGGAAAATGGCGCCCACCAACAAGACAAGAATACTTCTTGTTCTCTACTGACCCCAGGTGGAACCTGCTTTACCAATGGGAATGTAGAAAACATCGTTGACAGCAGAGCCATGTTATTTACATGGCTCTGGTTGACAGTCGCCAGACTTTAATATAGGCGTTACAAGAAGGGAAGTAAGGTAAAAAATACGTGAGATTTACGGGAACAATTTCAAATGGGAGGACAGTTGGAAGGTAGGGTAAAATACGGGAGAATCCCGGGAAAAACGGGATGGTTGACAGCTATGCTAGTTGGCATCCTCAAAGTTTAGAGAGGGGTGTATAATACATCATTTGGGATATCGTATTTTTATTTTTCCAAAGCCTAAAACTGATGGACTATGGACTAAGTCCAATTGCCTCCACATGAATTAAAAACATAAGATGCATGACAGTGTGGTACTGGTGTGGTGTCGGTACCGGTTTTCCCTAGATTTTAATGTACCCTTCATTCACAATACTCACTAAATACAAATTATAATTTGAATGTACGTTACACTTGGTTATAGGCTTTTCATATGGGAAGCGGCATCCCACTCTCCTGCATGCATCTCATGTGAAAAGCCAATCTACTGCCCAGAGTCGCGGAAGCGATGAGTCTCGTTTTGAGGTAACCATGAGAACAGAACAGTAAACAAACTACGTAGATGAACCAAATATAGATTTATTAAGGGTCTCTAGATAAAACCGCCTTGGCCTGCCTAGCCTGCCTGTTTACTAATGGGTGTCGCTTCCAGTGTGAAAAGCCCTTTACAATCGCACTGCATGGTCAAAATAAAGTTGTGCACTATTATTTTCTTGGACTGCCTTTAACGGTAATGATACTGGTAATGATAATGGTAATGACACAGATTCGACATGGCATCGTTTCAACATTATGCTACTTCATGGAACATCAAAATATATACGTAGTTATTAGCTTTATAATGATTTTTTCCTGAAATGTGCATCCCTACAACAAACTCAAAAGATATAGTCCCAGCCACTTTCACACTCGGGATCAGGAGGAGCAAACAGTGTTCACCACTCACTCTGGGTACCGTTTAAACTTGAGAACGATTAGTTCAAATTATTTTTGATAGATGCGTTTGTTCTATTCTGCCCAGAACTACTGTCAGGGTTTAATGGCAGCATTGATTGGTCTGCCATGCTTCTCAGGTTTCCCATTCACACATGAACTCACCCTCTGTCTGTGTCTTGTCATTACACACACCTGGTACCCATTGTCAATTAGCCACACTATACATGTCCCTCTGTCGGTTATTGTTGCTGTCCTGGTGAGTGTTTTTGCGTGTTTCATTAAAATCATTATTGTTCTAACCACCAACCTGCGTTTGGTTTCTGCCACCCCCACTCGACCCGCGACAACTACAAAGGAGGACATGCTTTTCAGAGCCAGAAAACCCAAGACGTCCATTACGGCAACGATGCAGAAAAACAAACTGCTGTTATTGAAAGGGACAGTCACAAGTGCCCAGGCCAATTTAGAGCCCCAATGAGCGAGGTATGACTGCTGAGGCAGTCCAATCATAGAGAATACGGTCCAATCAGCCTCTACTCTTTAACATGAATGGCTACAGGTGAGCTTGTCTCTGTTTAAACAGCCTTCTGGCTGTGTGTGTGTGTGTGTGTGTAGGCGCTTATGACCTGCATGGATGCTTATGTATGTGGATGGTTTCCATGGTAACCTAGCGGAACATGGTGAGTGCTCTCTTCTTTCAGCGTGCACACACATGCGGACATGCACACATGCATGCACACACAAACACACACTTGCACACACACATACACATAATTTAATGTTCCTAACTGGGTGCATTATCAAACTACTCAACCTAGAGAGTCACAATTTCTCTTCTGCCACCGTGGAGTTGTGTGTGTGTGTGTGTGTGTGTTAGGGCTGTGCGTTATGACTATATATATACTGTATATGTATATTGTCTATCATTTATATCATCGTGATGCAGATCACACTCTTTATTTCAATAATTTATGTAATTTGGAGTCTGTCCATATTTACATTAACCGTATGCGGCCCGTATCCAGGGCCGCACCCGCACACTGTCAGCAAAGCCCAGATAGATTTCTGTAATGTTTTGGTTCCATGCCGTGCGTCATGCATCATTGGAACGAGAAACGTCTAAACTTTTATTCTGTTGCACAAATAAAACTATATTTCAACACCATCGATGCTACTGTGGCAAAGTAAACAAAACGCGTTAGCTAGGCTACCTGGCAAAACACATTCGGGACATAACAACAAAGCCCAGGACGTATACTAGGCTACCAAGATGGTGAAATTGTTTTATTAAATTCCATAACTTTTGTGTTTGGTTTGCTAGTTCCTAGAATATCCAAGGTTTCTCAACACAAGGATCGCCATGGTCGCGTTATGCGGTTATTATTGTAGCGTTGATTGTCGTTGCACGACCAGAAACTAAATAGAAAATTGATATTACAGAACAGGTGATTTATCTGGATATAAAATTACGTATATCGGGATATGAGTGTGTGTGCTACGGTATGGATTTTGATCATCAGCTAAATCACGGGACATCATCTACTGCAGTGAATATTCTGTCTGCAGGTGGGCCATCTTGCATCAGCAAAATGCAGTTGCTTCGAGCCTCCCTGTCTTATAGTATCAAATCTGTGTAAGCTGCACTGATAACGCCATAGTGCTGAGCAGATAAGTGTTGCTTTCAACCAGCAACAAATGCACTCCCTGTAGATAAACTTATTACTGCTGTATACTAAAACAGTTTGCTGAAGGAGTTGCACACACACACACGCACACACACACACACACACACACACTTTGTTTCATTAAAATGCAGCCTTTTGGAGTCCTTATAACAAATCCAGAGATAGAGATACATCTACAGTTAGTTATTAGCAGCAATATTGGCGCATTCAAATTAAAACATCTCCCGAAATAGATAAGTGATCGAGTCATAATGGATTTAACTGGTTCACCTTGCACTAAAATGTTTTGTATTGTAATAGTAGGTAGACATACCAAAGGAAATGTTAAAAACCTGGCAGAAGGTGTCAGTAGGGTTGTATTTGGAAGTGATGGTCTTGTATTCAAATAAAGACTATTTAAATGTTTTTTAAATGTCTCTTTGCTTTTTAAATTATATTTTACTGTATAATATGATTTTATGTGAAGCACATTGTATGACGTGCTATATTGCCATGGCTATATACAGTATATCTTACACAAACTAACAGTACATATGCGAGTACTGTACTTCTATTCATAACAACAAGAAGTTATGAACAGAAAAATTATGGAATCTCACCATTATAAACAAAATGCAATTAAATATATAGTTTATAATTAGTGCAATTGTGATGGCATCTTCTCTGATATAGTTTAAAGTCAATCAGTGTGGCATGAAAGATGGCTCTTATTTTCCACCTATTAGGTTAATGATGCCAGCTGTGGGAGCTGACCATGTTATTAAACCATAAGATGACTAATGGCACACGTCCAAGCGCCCAATGGCATTGCTTGCTGTGAGATCCATTCAATATCCACTGCTCCAGATGTTTTAAAACATCATATTATTTATATTGTGTATAAATACATTAGTAAAGTATAACAATTAAATCATTGTAACTGGAATTAGTTCCCACCTGGGAATTGAATCCAGCTCAGCCATGTAGAGACGTTCTACAAGGTAGGCTAAAACACATTTGTCTGGTCGGAGTGACGTCATATCCAGCAGTGGCTTGAGAACTCAGTGACAACTCGGTGAAAACCAACAGCTGTGGCCTAGCAACCAATCGTTAAACAGTGGTGAAACTGTTTCGCATGTATGCTATTCACGAGTTTTGCCGAAGTCTCTGTTGAATATTTTTTATTTATTATGCTGAATTAGGCTATTTAGTATATATTCGTATTATGAAGAGCTCACACAGAAAAAAAAACTGCAATCGTGCAATGTCACTGCCGGGCTTGGTTTGTCGCCAGAGCGTCCTGAGGTGTCGTAGAGTGAGGATTACGAAATTTACCGCACAGTACTACCAGCTGGCCGCCATTACCTTAGTATTGGTATAATGTAGTTAGTAGTATACTTAATATATTAGTAGGCCTATAGGTAACATGAGACTACTGAAACGCAAGCCAGAGAGTATACTGGGGTAACATATTTTAACAACTACACGAAGAAAGATCTTCTGAAAGTCAACAGAGCTATGGATTAAAATACTGCACAAGGTTTTTTCACCACATACTGTAATCATGGCAACATTTTGGCGTATAATCATATTTAGTTCAGAATGACAACAAATCATGTTGCCAGATAAGGGTTCATGTACCCTTACCCATGTAAGCTATGTAGACTACTATATATCTAATGTAGTCTGTTTGAGATGGCATACAGATTTAGACTTGATTATTACACCTCTCTATTTACACATCTCTCTCCCTTTTTCCTCCTTTTTACCTCTCCCCTCCACCTCCATCTTCTCCTCGGTGCAGCTGCAGTCCTTCCTGCAGGTCAACGTGTCCCAGGTGCAGGTGGACGAGTGCTCCGGCTCGGACTGCGGCGGCGCGGGCGGCTGCACCAACGTTCTGAGCGTGCGTGACACGCCCACCGTGGTGGATTGTGGGAGCATGAGTCTGGTGTCAGTGACGGTGGAGTCGAGCGCCGCGTGCTCCTGTGCCGGGCGTGAGCGCTCCCATCAGCCCTGCGCCTCCTATCCCAGGAACCCCTGCTCCAATGGAGGCACCTGTGTAGACACGCAGAACGGCTACAGGTAAGCTAACTCAGTTAGCCCAACTGACGTGTGAAAATGCAATGCTACAGGTAAGCTAACCCAGTTAGCCCAACTGACGTGTGGACATTTCATATTCGTTCTCAACATAATCTTTCAATCACAACATTTCTCACCACTGACGTGGTTAAAATGGTTTAAAGTCATTCAAATATGAAGCGTTATCGACAAGGGATAGCCTACGTGTTTCAGAGAGACTGGAATTAATTGAGTATCTTTGCGTGCGTCTTCAAGCAGTTCAAATCATTACAGAGGCTTTAACTCCTCCCCCTTGTTGTCATCTCGTCCTTGGCTTGCGCTCTCATTGGCTGTAGGTCGTCCTGCTGTCGTTACCAGTCACGACATCGTTCACACTACAGGATTTGGACTTCCTGACAAGTCCGGATATTTAACCTTCTAAACATCCAGTCGGGCCTTGCGAAGCATCGAGACTCGCGTTGTAAGCGGTTCACACTACATGATCATCGCTCATGGGTCGTGTAGTGTGAACTTGGCATAAGATAGACCATTTTATTCCAACTAACATTAGCATGAGCATTAAATATTAAGTCTATTTTAATTGTATTAGTGTATTTTTTCATTGATTGATCAATTGGAGGTTAAACATACATTTTCGAGCACATATAGCCCAACGGGCTAACATATAAGTAGGCTACTGACTTATCAATCATCTAAAATAATCAGAATAATTTTTTTAGATAATATTAATTGTCTACTTTATATTACTACTGTGTATACAGTATATGCCCTCCAGAAATATTGGCACCCTGGGTAATAAATTAGCAAAAAGCAGAGTTTAGTTTAGAAAAATCAATTATATTAAAATTCAATTAATGTAATTAATATAATCTAAAACAAAAGCATGAGATACAGAAGATGTGATCAATTGTCACGAAACGAAAACTTAAAGCTTTGCTAAATAATGCTTGAATGAAATAACAACCAGCAGGCAACACCAGCACTCCAAATTAACTTTTTACAGTAGTACCTTTTCAGTAAGGAGCACCAGCACAGACCACTAATCGACGCAACGCAGCTCATTCATCATTTTCAGTGTTTTGGTCATTTAAGTCATGTTTTCAGCAGTGGAGGGGGGAAGGTTGTTGCACCTGCTTGGTGCTCGTGTAGCCTGGCTCCGTCCCAAGTTTCTCTCAGATGCATTTTCAGAGATGAGTTTCTATAGTTTGTAAACCCTGTTTTCATAGCCACCATGCTAGCGTACCAATCACGGTGGGTTAGTGAGATTACATCAAGCCTGTTTTGAAATGGTGGTAGAGCAAGATGAGATGATCAAAAACAGTTGTAGCAACGCCTATCGGTTAAACGCCTTCCAATAATTAAGTTCAGAGGTCTCTACGCCCAGTAGAAGGAAACAACTGTTAACACTTCCCAGTGGATTTGCCAGACCTTCACAAAGTGAATTTTAGTTCTGGTTACACCAGGCTTGTGCTTATGCCTACACCATATAGAACTATATAATAACACCAGCGTTCTGAGTTTATATCAATGGGTAGGCCTATTTTAAAAACAGGAAATTAAATTACACTACTTTAAATGTTATAAAAGCATTAATTATGTATAGCCTAATGTCTATTTGAACCACTACTACTATTTTAACAACTAAAGCATTTAATTCGCTTCAAAACTTCAAGGTATAATAATAAGCCCCTCACTGAGTTCACTAAAGTTACCATTATTGACATAACATTATTGAATCACAATATTGTAACGAGTTGATTACAAGCGCAGATGGATGAACGAACGAGCACTGAACGACAAGCAAAACAATACACGATTGGCAGTTAACAGCACAATGATAAAACAAAACACTGAAGACATAACTACAATAATATCCAACAACGTGTCCCTCACAAACCCATATTACCCACACAATTTAACAGGAGAAATGAATACCGGTAGTTAACTGTATGTCCGGTGTGTAACTGGAGAGCGTTCGATGTAGTGATGGCTGCATACGGCGATACAAACCTTACAGCCAAGAGGAGAGAGCAGACAGCCAGACATTTGAATGCAGTAAGCGGACAGCTACGCAGATTTGACACTTCATGAAGCAACGGCGCGGCGGCTGCGGTAATAATAACACTAGGCGCACCGGTGCGCCTAGTGTTAACAAAATTTTGTCGCACTATCTCCAATAATGGTCGCAAAATGCGACTAATTGGTCGCAGTCTGGAGCCCTGAACACACGTAGCCTGCTATTCCCAGTGGGTTCCCAGTGGGTTCACCAGTGGGTTCCCAGTGGGTTCACCAGTCAAACTAATACAGAATAAATTCATCAAGTGATGCAATGTCCTGAAACTGTTTACGCATAACTGGTCACACGCTGAGAGGAAAGTTATGTATCTGGTTTGATTTAACAAAGCTTCACAATGATTTGCAGATGCAGTGGACTTGTACACATTTGCTCACACACACACACACACACACAAACACACACACACACACACACACGTGCATACTCATAATTTTCAGGGTTTTATAAATTTATGATGTCTGACTTTATGATATATTGATTTAAAAAATGTTTTATACTAAGCCACGGAGGCCATTTGGAATTGGACTAATAGACCTCAAAAACAGTGGCTGATGGAGAGTTGTTTGTTTAGGGGATGTCTTTTTGAACACAAATGTATCAAGGAAACAGCTGTGTTCCTCCAGAGATCTGAGGTGAAGCCTCATTTAACATGCAGGCTATTGTACATCTCTAATTGGACAGTATTCTACCTCTCTCTCTCTCGCTCGTTCCGGTTGAAGTGCCGATTGCGGTGTTTAAACATAAGAGGGTTATTTTAACCTTTGTCTCTCCTCCTTTGTGCTCATAGTGGATGAAGGCAGTCACAGCTGTCTGGACGTTTTTGCCCTTTAAAGTGTCACAATAAAGGTATTACATTCATGGCAGTCTCAAGGTTTTTCTTCTGGGAAGGAAGTGTCACACAGTGTTTGTATTTGTTACGGCTTTTTGGCTTAATAATTTAGCGATGTACAGAATAAATGGCCTTGGTAAAATGGTAAAATGCACCAAATAATGTGGCCAGTAAAATCCAAGCCTCAGTTTTGTCAGTTGACGTGTAGATTGCTATAGTCGTAGTTCTGCCTTCTGCTATAAAAGGAAATAAAATCGGTGTTCAAAACACAATGGCCCTTATTGATGAAAAGAAATCTGTTCATACAGTTTCCCTTCATGTCAGGCCTCAACTCCTGTACGCAGGTTTTCGAATCAGCTGCGCAGCTTGTAGGCCTATTTGCAGTGCAGAATAGTAAGTCTGTTGGAAAGTTGTTTTTGGTCATTGGTTTGGTTATTGACTGGCATCAAAGCTTATGCGTTCATGTTTTCATCTGACAATTTTACAATGCTCTTACATTCAATAAACTTTGCTTTGGTTTTCTGGTTTTGGTTTTCTGATTTGATCTACAACATCATTACAATTATTTAACGCTTTATTTATTATTTTTTTTTTTTTTTTTCTTTCAAATTATTCAAATTTTTTAATTACTTTACTTTAATTACTTTTTTTTATGATGGCTACAATTGTGTACAGATTAAATTACATTTGTTTTTTGTTTTTTTTTGACAAGACCAAGATTTAGCTCAATTGCTGGTGGCGTATAAGGGCGACAGATGGAGAGGCTGGGCAGCTCCTCAGACCAGGTGGGGGAGAGTGGAGAGTAAGGCCGCCGCGG
>JAOEGT010073185.1:0-15868 GCA_025447795.1 Speoplatyrhinus poulsoni
CCCCCCCCCCCCCCCTCTCTGTCTCTCCCCAACTCTCTCTGTCTGCCTGTGTGTGTGTGTGTGTGTGTGTGTGTGTGTGTGTCTCTCTCCAGTAATGATCAAGCCAGCGAGCCGGCAGATGGCTGAAGCGGGGGCGGGGGTCTCTGTCGGGGGCTATGGCTGGGTGCTGGTGGGGTCCCTGTTCGTCTGCGTCACCCTGGTGTTCGGGGTGATCCGCAGCTTCGGCATCCTGTTCGTGGAGCTGGTGACGTATTTCGACGAGAGCGCCCAAGCCATCTCCTGGATCACCTCCATAGGCGTGGCCACGCAGCAGCTCTTCAGTGAGAGATGGTTGGCTTCGTTGTGGTAGCTGTTACTGTCACTGTTGTTGTCGTTATTCATTGTTGTTGTTAGTATTGCTGTAGTTGTTGCTGTCACTGTCGTTATTGTTGTTGCTGTTATTGTTCTTGTTGTTGCTGTCACTGTTGTTGTTGTTATTGTTGTTGTTGTTGCCGTTGTCATTATTGTTGTTGTCCAGCCTGTTTGCGTGAGGGAAATAGGATGTGGTCAGCAGTGTGGAGGACACATCAAAATGCTAGGGATCCCTTTAAATAAAGTTTGGGGCCAGTGTTTTAGGGGCCGCTGCCCTGCAGATGCTCAGAGTTCCGGGGACCCACTTCTTCTAAAATGTGTCTCACTTTGGAAAACCAAGTGACTAAGACTGCGTGCGTGTGTGCACGTCCCCCTCTGCATGCAGGTCCAGTGGGCACGGCCCTGTGCAGGTCGTATGGGACGAGGTCGGTGGTGATGGCGGGGGGCTGCATGGCTGGGCTGGGCCTCGTCCTGGCCTCCGAGGCCACCAGCCTGGTGCACCTCTACCTCTCCATGGGGGCGGTGTCAGGTACAGCACCACCTCCACCTTGTCTGACTCCTGCTGGAGGATCTTATCAATTTCAGTTTGTGTGTGTGTGTGTGTGTGTGTGTGTGTGATATTGGTAACTGCAGTGTCGGGAGCAGTAATGCTAGCAACGAGCTTTTGGGAACCAGTGTTGCCACTGTGATATTAGCAAAGCAAATATAACATTTATTTAAAGAAAATGTAAATAATGTTTTGGAAGAAGAGGTGGCTTATCTAGTTTTACCAGCTAGCATCACCAGCTAGATTAAAAAGGCATTTGCTTTTGCGTAGCTTTGTGTGAAGTGTGCAGGGTAAATATGGCAGCGGCTTGTTTTCCTGTAATTCAACTCTCCCACACGGTTTAACTGGAATCCCCCGCCCCTCTTCCCCGGTCTAGGTCTGGGCTGGGCGATGGTGTTTGCCCCCATGATGGCCATGGTCATCTCCAACCTCGAGCAGAGGCCCTCGCTGGGTGTGGGGCTGGCGCTGTCGGGCATCGGTGTCTCCTCCTTTGCTTTCTCCCCACTCCTGCAGTGGCTGGTGGACGCCTACACCTGGCGGGGGGCGCTGTTGATCCTGGGGGGGCTCAGCTTCAACATAGTGCCCTGCGGGGCGCTCGTCCGGCCCCAGCGGACCCCCAAGGAGAAGGAGAAGGTGGGGGACAAGGCTCGGGGGGCCTGTTGTGGACATTGTTTGGGTGAAATAACTGCTAGCGAACAGTTCTAGACGTTTGTTAGCTGTTTTCATTGCTAACAGCTAAAAGATAGCTACAACTGTCTGTTAGCTGTTAGCACCCGTTGCTAATGTGTACCAGACAGGCAGAACTGTCTGTTAGCTGTTAGCACTTATTGCTAACAGCTAATTGATGGCTACAACTGTCTGTTAGCTGTTAGCACTTATTGCTAACAGCTAGCTAGAACAGTCTGTTAGCCATTAGTGTTGTAGCTTACAAACAGGCTAGAACTGTCCGTGAGCTGTTAGCATCTGCTGCTAACAGCCAACAGAGGGCTAGAACTGTTAGCCGTTAGCGCCAGGTTTCTTGTGAATTTTCTGTAAACCAGGCTGTACAGAAAGTACCCAAAAATAGAGATACATTTTAAATAGTCTTTAAGAGTGTCTGGGTGAGATGGTGTGATATTGACAGATAAACGCACGTTTCCACCTCCAGAGGGAGCCGGAGAGCGCGTCGCGTCCGTCCCTCCTGCGCCGGGCGTGCTCCTACCTGGACCTGCCCCTGCTCCTCCAGCGGCCCTTCGCCACCTACTGCCTGGCCGTGTGCTTCGTCAACGCGGGTTACTTCGTGCCCTTCTCCCACCTGGTCGCCCACAGCCGCCAGCAGGGCCTGTCCGAGTACCAGGCGGCATTCGTCATGTCGGCCGTGGCCGGCGCCGACATCGCGGGCCGCGTGGCGTCCGGCTGGTTCTCGGACCTGCGGCGGGTGCGCCTGCTGCACCTGCTGGCCTTCTGGACGGCGCTGACGGGCGTGCTCATGGCCCTGCTGCCCCTGGGGGCGGTGGCGGGCTCGTACCGTGCCGCCCTGGCGCTCGCCCTGCTCTACGGCTTCTCCTCAGGCGCCCTCACCGCGCAGGTGTTCACCGTGGTGCCCGAGATCGTGGGCATGGGGCGCCTGGCCGCCGCCCTGGGCCTGGCGCAGATGCTGGAGAGCGTGGCGGGGCTCCTGGGACCGCCGTTGTCTGGTAGGAGCACCTGTGGAGGGAGGGGTGTGGGGGTCAAGGTTCACGCTGAAGCTGTGAGGTGAAGGGCGTGTTGCCACACAGAGGCAATGTGATGTCACACTGTCATTATCTGCTCTGGATGCAATTACTTTCTCTGTCTTTACATTGAAAATAGTAGTTTGCTGCTGTAGAAATAGTTTAAGTTAAATATTGTACAGAACACCTAAACCTACTAGGTGTCCATGTCTTAACGAAGAGCAAAAGGGGAATCTCGGCTGATTTTGTTTTGCTGCTAGCCAAAACCAAGATGAAGGCGAACAAATGTCTCATTTAATTCTTTATACATTCTCACGCTGCCTTCTTGTGTTTAGAAAGAGGAGCTGGGTGCGTATTAGCTGTTGAATATAGATGTGTGTATTTCTAATTGTGTAACAAAGGCTTTTCCATTACCCACAGTGCAGCTACCAACGTGGTACCTTCGCCAGTGTTCTCGGTTCCCGTTTCCTTGCTGTTTGTTTTGTATCACCGTGACAACAGTCTCGGAGACGTATTACACGCGTGTGTTCTGATCCTCCTTGTCCCTCATCCACCGATGGCTGTCTTGTCTCCTCAGGTCTGCTCAGGGACCTGACGGGCACCTACGTGGCCTCCCTGGTCATGGCGGGCGGTTTCCTGCTGGTGGGCTCCGTCGTCATGGCGACGATTCCCCACTTCTTCTGCCGCACCGACCCGGCCGTCCTCGCCGACGTTCCGCCGGCCGGTGAGAGCTACGACGCGCTCGCGCCGTCCCCTCCAGAGACACCCAATCACAGAGAGACGTAGCGTTGTTGGGGGTGGGGGGTGTTATTTATTGCTGCCGAATGCGACGGTGTGATTCGTCACGACGGTTAAGGGGGCAACTTGGAGGTAACAGCAGCGCCGTGAAGCGGCTGCTTTGTGCACCAGTGCATGAGATCAGAGTCATGTGACTACGTACTGCTGGACATGACGGGCCGGGGACTTCCTTAAGCAGCTTTGTCGCTGACACTTTTCATGGGCAGGACTGCGTGACACTTAATTCTTCCTGATTACATTCTGAACCAAGTGTTCGCATATTCTGTTATTTTCTACTTTCTTGAGTGTGTGTGTGTTCAGGTAACACTCTGGAATAAAGAGAGATGTAGAAAAACACTGTTCCTGGGAAGTTACTTTAAAAAGGTACAGTGTTGGGATCTTTACTCACGTTATGTACTGTATTACGTACTACCCGACACAAACACAACACTCATACAATTGCCAGTTAACAATAACAAATCCCTATCCTAATAAGAACATACAGGAGAGCTTTTCTTGATGAAATGTACATTTAGGAATGCAGTGTGTTAAATGACAAATGTAATGTGATTACTCCAACACTAGTCATACTGTTGGCCTACAGAAAAGTGTCAGGGTAGTTCTTGAAACTTCGTCAAATGTGCCTGAATATTTTATTCAGGTAATGCAGTTATGAAAACGGTTTAGTTTTGTCTACTTTTTTAACATCACATTAATTTTCTATCAATTTAAAATGTATTATTCTGTTCATCAAAGTTGACATTAATTAGTTTCTTGTTTATGTAAACTGCAGACTGTGTCAGTTTAGAAGTCCCCTGGCTGTCAAAAAGGTTAGAACAGGGTCAACTTGACCTGCTACACAGATGTAGTCATCGTATATGGGGTAAAAGGTAGTTCATTGACAGCTAGTTACCGATTTCACCATTTGGTTAGCCAGTAAATCTACAGTAAAACTGGAACTTCGCCACCAATATCATCTGCAAATGAAATGAATGTGCGAACAAGGAATGTGCTTGGTGAATGTAAGCAGGTATACCTCATGAACCAGACCTGAAGCAAAAGCAAGAGAGTCTGGGTTCATGTAATACGAAGGGTTGTACATTATAACATGAAGCATGTGAGCCCTAAAGGTGGACTCAGCTGGAGAAATATTGTCGATATTTTAACATAAACATCTCTCCCTTCAATACATCAGGAGCTCTGACCCCCAAATTGGACACTCCTTGCGAAGGCTAGGGTGTTGTTGTGTGGTGTGGTCTGCACCACTTTGTGTTCTGATTTACAGAGCCAGGGCTGCGTAGAATACCCGGATTATAGCGAACTGAGGAGATTTTCACTGACTTTGACGAATGTACTTATTATAACCGCTAACTCTATTTTAGTTCCCAGTGGACAGGGTTAGGACATGACAAGAAGTGCAAAGTCCTTCTTCATCCTACTTTAATATATCAGATCCTATGTGTCACTGCTGACCAAAAATGTTTTTAATGCATTCCTGGGCATCAAGGTAATAAAGTCTACACACATCTGCAACGCAATACATACTGTTGGCCAATGTGAGGCTCTTGACAATATTTTATTAATGCATTTTTTCTTAAATCGTTTTGCTTTGTTCAATCTTCAATACTTCAAATTGCTCATGCTGCTGACAAATCACAGAAGCGCCATCTACTGGGCATTTAATTTACACAAATTACAAAAAGGCCCTGTAACTCATGTAAAATGTTTTCCAAATCAAAACACTTGAGTTAACATTACAAACAATATGTTTTTGTATTGCATTTTATTTGTTCACATGATGCAGGTACTGAAGTAGAGGAACTGTACCATATCTATGTAAAAACAGAACTAACATTGGAGAGAAAACAATTGCCCCAAAACTGTCAGTTTGCAGCAAACAGGTTCCTACCACTTCCATTTTATTGACTGGTAGAAAGTTTTAGGGAAAACAAAAAAAACCCCAAAGGCTTAGAAAAGGAGAAAGAATTGAATTAGTTGGCAGAGTGCACGGCCATACATAAAGGCACGCACCCTGCTATCCTTCCAGAGCCATTCTATAGTCTGACGGGTAAACAAAGGAGTTCACTGTGGACCTGCTCTGCTCTCTGGAGTCACCAGCTGAACTTCGACCTCACACGTGGATTGTGTGTATCTGAGCATGACTGCATTTACATTCTGAATCTAGTCACTGTGAGGATGTTTTGGTGTGAGTGTGTGTATGCATATAAATTCTGGATCGATTGTGAGAAGGGTTTTAGGTGTGTGTCTGTGTGTGTGTGACAAAAAGTGTCCAGTGAACGTTGCTGCTCGAAGGCGTGGCGTTAGATCACATCCTGGCATCGGTGCTACGGCGTTTGAGCTTCTCTGGGTTGTTAGAGGCCATGTGTGAGAAGTCTCTAAAGATGTCCTGGTACGTCTCATCACCTGCAGGAATAACAACAGATCAGGGGATTTAGAGTCCCGCCCTAACAGCCAGATCCAAAATGCATCGCTACTATCAATCTTAGACAAGTGGCACAGAGTCGTTGACCTATGACCTCTAAACAAAATTGCATGTGGCCTCTCTAATAGCACATCACCATCAGTATTTACAAAATTAACAGAAGTAAATAAAACAAATTGTACTGTCATTAAAAAAAATATATAATTATTTAAATGCTTGAAATCCTTTCACAAACCATCTAAAAGCATATTTATAGTTTAATAAGAACCACCATCTTAGAAACATTTGCACATTTACAACCATACACATTGAATCTGCCTTGTGTATGAAACGTGCTATATAAATAGTACATAGCATCTGCCTCTTGTATATGTTGCCTAGTATATCGTTTTTAAATGTAGGAAATTGTTTTCCTTAATCTTAACCTGCAGCCTCAAAGCAAAAAAGCATGCACATAAAAATAAAAAAAAAATGCATGCACATTTAATGCACAAACTTTACCTTCTAGTTACAGTAGGGGGCGCACTGCGCAAGCGGTTGAGAGACCTCTGACATCTCAGCAGGCAGAAGGCATACATACTTGCACATTTAATTGACACACACCGTAGCTGCTGGTGTGCGCACAAACACACACACACACAAAGCATTGCACGTTGTACACTGACCAGCAGTTTGTATTTGTTCCAAGCAGACAAAGGCATCAGATATCCATTCCTTCACAGGCAACAGCTTTTCAATCAATATCAGTTAAGACTAGACATTCAGATTTTCGTTAATCTGTTACAGACATACTGAAGCTTTATAGGATTTACCAACTGATAATT
This sequence comes from Speoplatyrhinus poulsoni, assembly GCA_025447795.1. Lineage (NCBI taxonomy): Eukaryota > Metazoa > Chordata > Actinopteri > Percopsiformes > Amblyopsidae > Speoplatyrhinus > Speoplatyrhinus poulsoni. The sequence goes on from JAOEGT010073185.1 coordinate 6,634, forward strand.
GAGAAACAAGAGATGCATTGCAGTATGAAAAATAGCACAATAACAATTTGGAACAAATCTCACTGTGTTAACCTCATGGCATATAGCAGGAAACTGCAAGTTGACAGGCAGAGACTGTTTAAGGCAGAGATCAGCATGACTTGTAAACATATATCCCCATCGCTATTCACAGAATAGTAGGGTTAAAATTCTCCTGTGCTAAATGTAGCTTACAGTATATATGAAATACTTAACAAGACCATAAACTTGTCTTCCAGACACTCTGACTGTATACAGTACTACATCCCCTCAGACTTTAATGTCCAAAGGCATGTGCAGAAAAGGCCAGAGGAAAGCTTATGTTAAAAAGCTTACAATACATTATGAAGGTATAGGCCTGCTGTAGGCTTGTTATGCTGTACAAAACACCTCCTTTAAATATTTTCTAAGGCTCAATAAAGAGCTTCGACTAATTTATATAGATTACTGCCTGCCTTTTTCCTATATAATCATCCTGTCCTTAACAAAATAGCCTCGCCACTTTCACTCTTTAGCTAGACAGCTAGCTTGAAAGCAGAATGGATGAAAAATCCAGCTTCTTAACACAACGTTCCTTTAAATTATTTCCCTGCCAAATGCTGCAGTAAAAGGGGAACATTGAAGAGCAGACATTCAGCTGCCCATTGAGTAATTAGCTGGTTGGGACATCTGACAAGTAGTAAGATGTCTTCTAAGGCCAACAGCCAACACTGTCTGCCAAAACAAAACAACATTTTAAGTCGTCTTCAAGGTTCGGATGCATCTAGCATTCTACTCATTCTGCCCCCCTAGCGTCCACCCGCTGATGTGATTCTTTAGCGCCTGGAGGCTTTTCCTGGTGTTGCCCATCCCACTTCCTGTCCCGCCCCCCGCAGAACCCTGTGCGCTCAAGTGACCTGGTTGGCCAAAGGCTCCGTCCATCTCACGCATCTCTTTGTTCATCTTGGCAATCCGCAGCCTGCAGGACGAGATTCAGAGATATAGATAGAGAGAGAGAGAGAGAGCGAAAGCGAGAGAGCGAGATGGAGAGAGAGAGAGGGGGAGAGAGAGCGAGAGAGAGGGGGGGGGGGCGGGGGAGAGAAACATAACTGTCAGGTTATGCTTAACAGTGTCGTGATGGGGTCGTCTGTAAAGCTCACATAAACAACACTCACAGCGTGACGATGTCGGCGTTGGCGTTCTCCACGGCAATAGCGATGGGGTCCTTCTGGTTCTTGTCCCTGGCATTGTAGTCTGCTCCCCGCTTCAGGAACAGGCACACGAGCCTGGGGGCGTGAATAATCATATACCGTAAATCAATAAAGTACTGTGCTATCCATATATTGATATTAAAGATAGATTCCTGGATTCCTGGGTCTGGTATTGCCCTTTAAAAACTCCTCCTGGAAGTTCCTTCTGCTCCTCCTGGAAAGATATCTTGGTTCGAGAAGGTGCTATAGTGGAATCGTGGAGTGTCCCTTTAATATAAACTGTATTTCACAACCAGCACCTTAGCGGTAGGCATACCATAGTCTTATGTAACGGCTGGGACACAGCGCTGGCTATCTGCGTCTATACCCACCTACTTGACAAGAGAGGTATTTTGATCGGCACGCACGACGACCAACTACGTAACTCAATGACCAAGTCGGATGGTAAACTTGACAATGAGGATTTAATTCCAAAACTAAATAACAGGAGGACTCTGGCTGTTTTCAGGTCTTGTAAATGTAAAATGTGTAGGCTACGGTTCCTGCTTAAAATAAATGTTTCATTTTAAATGAGTAAATAAAGCACTGCGCTAGCGTCGCACCGGAAATGGTAGATGCATCAGACGTTCAGCACAGAGTTGCTTATGTGACTAAGCATACCGTAGCTTCTGCTGGGAACTATAGTTGGGTACAACTTCTGGTGATGCGTGTTAAAGGGAGTGTTTACCCTGTGTGACCCAAAATGGTGGCGTGGTGGAGAGGCCCTCTTCCGTGGCTGTCCGCCTGGTTTATGTTGGCACCGTTTTGCAGCAGGAACTCACAAGCTGCCAAGGCATTCTGGGAAAACAACAGGATACAGGAGAGATGAGTGCTCGTGGATTAACACACGCACACAAACTCTTCTTACACTACAAATAATGGTAGATAAATCTATGGCAAATAAATAACAAGTATATCTTTCTCTACAGAACATTGTATGGCACTGCATTAGCCGACAGCGCCGCAAAATGCAACTGATTGGTGACAGTCTGGAGCCCCGCCTTACGGAATTGAAAGGAGAGGTGTTTTTGTTTTGACGAGTTCAAATATTCACAAGCTTTCTCCAGAATGACTATACCTTTAATATTTAATAATAGTGCGTCCAACTGAGAAGGTAGCACCAGTGTTACCAGTGGGAACAGTTAGTCTGGAGCCTTGCCATAAGGTGCTACCTCAGAACCACCTCGCAAACATTTAGAAACACATGGCCATGGCTGGGATAGTGTCTGCATCGCTTAACTTGTTTGTGTTCCCACAGAGAACAAAGTACAGGCTGTGTAGAAACACCAGATTATTGTTTAGCACGCACACAGAACGAACAACTAGCCGGCAGTCAGTAGATATTCTCTGAATTTGACCAAATGTGTATTTTCTTACAATCGCTGACCACCTTGGAACAAGAGTTGGCTTGTTAGGATTCGGACGCACAAACTTTCAGGTGTGAAGCACCCTCTAACAACCATATTTGTTCCACACACACACACACACACACACACACACACACAGCGCATCACATAGTCTGGCATACACACATACACACACACACACAGTAAGAGCTCCGCTCACCGCGGTGACAGCCTGTATGAGTGGCGTGCTGGCCTTCTCGACAGCGTTGACCCAGTTGACGTTGGCGCCGTGCGCCAGGGCGTCGGCCATGCCCGGGAAGTGCTGCAAGGTGGCCGCGCGGTACAACAGCGCCCCCGGGTGGAGGCCGCTCAGATCCTCTTCCTCCTCGTCCTCCTCCTCATCTGGGGGGGGTGTGGGGGCTGTGAGATATACAGGTCTGGCTTCTCTGTGTGGGCTGGAGTGTCTGGGCGTGTACACATCTCGTTTGATTGACATCGCCCTCACTCTCTTACGTCAAGTTGTTTTCTCCATTAAGTTCGGGTCAACTGACGGCTGAATCAGTCTGGAAAGCTAAAGAAATCCTTGCGACCGAATCAGTGTAGCAACTGATCTGACCAATCACCGACCTTGGATAATGTGCCCTAAAAACGGGGAATAACCCATCTCAAGTGGAGACATTACGGTAGGCTACTATCGCGGTTGGAAAACGGCTTGCTGCTCACGGCGAGTTGGGATTTATTTTACCACAACTCTGCTTTATTCGCGTTCCCACGTCCAGACACTACGGTGAATAAGCAATGGACCGATAGCCTCCTAGACGCCTTCAATGAAAATCCTGTGCACTAACATTGTGCATAGAGTTGTCACTCATATTGTTTGTTGGAAGACGTTCCACAACTCCGCCCGACCCGACGTGTCAAACTCTAAAAACTCCAACCAACCAACACCAACTTACACCGGCTGTCTGATCAGTCGGTGGGCGTTTGGCATTTGTTGGAGTCGGTCGGCGTTTGTCTGGGCAGTGTGGAAGCAGCTTTAGATGTACCGACACAGCAAAACAATTTCGATGGATGTCTCCCCGGATGGACCTGTGTCTAACAATCCATCTGGCATGTCATGTTAGCTTCTTTGTGATTGGTTTGTTTGATTGAGCAGGCTATACAGTATATGCGGCTTGTATACCAGCGAAGGTACTGTTATTGTCTGCTTCTTCTGTTGTAGTAGTAGTCAGTGTTCTCAATGTGGACCTGTAATGATACTACTGTATGATGCTAAGTAAGTGATTTTAGTAAGCTATCGATGATGACTGCTGATGTCATTATTCTAACCGAATGTGTTTTAATATACAATGAATGGTGTACGAGCTACTGAAAAAAAATTGTATAAATGCGTCAACTAAACGAGGTAAATTTATATTTTTGCTGAGTGTGTTTGTTGTGGTGTGTGTGTTTGTGTGCAACGTGCGTGCACTCTCTCTCTCTCACCTTTATAAATGCTTGAATTGTTCCGCTTGACAAGGTCACTGGGACTTATCCCTAGAGAGAGAGAAAGCGACAGGGAGATGGTCATGTAATATTGTGACATGCTCTGGGCAACTCGATGCCACTACCGGTTTATCCGGCTGACGGCAACGTGATCGCACATGCAGGCAACGTAGCAGAGAGCGCCTCAAGGCTTTCTCACTGTGTCGTATCACTTAATTACAAAATCTAATAGTTTGATTGTTTACGTGAGTGTGTTAGCTGCAATTGTTTGAAACCACCGATAGTGAGCATGGAGTTAGCAAGGAGTTAGCTAGCAAGTCTATAGTTTTAGACTAATAATTAAGTATTTATTGATAAATATATCGGGCAGATATTTTATGTGTGTTCTATACACACACACGGTTTCGCAGCAGAAAAAACATTTAGTCTCCTACTGTATTGATATGAAATTAATCACTTGTTTGATTTGAAAGGTGCTGCATTTTACCAACATCCGGTTGAGATGCAGCGCTCACGCAGCCCCCTAGTGGCCAATATTAGACAACCACACACTACTGCTACTCCTTTGTGTGGAGATGTACGCACTGTACCTGGGAGGCGGGGTAGAGTGGCGCTAGAGGGCTTAGGTTTGATAGGCGGCCGTGGCGCTGTGCGTTCCTGCGTGCCGGCCCGGTTCCGCCGCGCGCTGGACCGCCTCAGGGGCGCCTTGTGGCCCGTCTGTGGAAGTTTCTGGATGAATTTCTTTTCGACGTACTTGGACCGGATCCACGACTCCTTGTCTCCTCTAGTAGAAGGCAGAGAGAGAGAGAGTGGGTGTCTCCTGCCACACAGAGCTCACATAAACAGACATTAATACCAACCAGCCAGCCTCTGTGCAGTATTGCCTTTTCTACCACAGTGCTAACACAAATCAAGCTTTACAGTCCCGTGACTTTCAGGGGTTATTTATTTAGGACTCGGAAATGATCAACATTTGCCCGCTTCTCAGCTGTTTTACAAGGTGTACAAATATAAGCAGCATGTCTTTAGCAAACTCCTGTTCAGCTGCTAGTCGTTACCGATTGCCCTCCCTTATAAGGAAGGACCATCAAGCCAAGAATGGAACATGTCTTCAAGATAGGAAACCAATAGCCTAAACAACGCCAGCTGTGTATCGTTTCATGTGAAATTACAAACGAGAGCCTCAGGCCAAGCAAATCTGCATTACGTTATACTGTGAAAGAAAAAAAGCAACAGAGAAGACTGCAGAGGAACGCACAGGCCTTGGCTGCACCGCACGTTTCCGGAGGACAGTTCAGCTGCAACACAAATCATCCACATCACCTGTACCATTTCCTGTCTGCGACGCAACAGGCAGGAGAAGAGGAAGTCAGCAAAACAGGGCCACATCGCCTTCTTTTGGAAAGGCATGATAACGTATGTATTATTTGACCTTTATAAAATAAAATATACATTTTGGAGCATCTTGTAAAAGGCTGATTTAACCCTCCCGCTGTCCTAAGGCATTTCAGCACACTAGCAGCAGAGGGAGCGAACCGCGGAATGTCATATGTCCGTGTTGCGGTTGCTGCCCTCTACTGGCAGGTGCACCGGGTCATTTTGACCCATAGGACAGCGGGAGGGTTATAAAGTCTAAAATCTACTAAAATACACAATTTCCAAAACACGCCTATTTCTCCAGCCTACTAAATATATACATTACAAAGCCACTGTACCTACAGAGGCACAAGCGATGATATGGAATGACCTAAGGGCTGTCTATACCTGGGACTGGAGGGGTGTGGCTTCTTGATAGTGATCTCATCAATGCGCGCCTCGTAGATCTTGTTGATGGACGTGTTTCCCAACTCGCACATCAGCTAATTGGAGCAAGGAACCCATCAGGTCAGTGTTTCTCTTGGAATTATGGCAACATGAACTCTGGCTGTTGTAGTCACAGAGTAACAGAGCTACCTGTAGTATGTTCAGTACATTTACATGTTTGCTTGTAAATATGCACTTTATTATTTGTCGTTTTGAATTACCTTAACAAGCTCTGGCTCCCATGAGTCAAGTGTGAGAGAGCGTACCTTGGAGAAATGGACCCCCAGACTCCTGCATAAGAAAGAGATACATTCAGCTCCCAGGCAAAGGTCAAGCCAATGTTCCCTCCAAACATCAAATGAGTAACAGAGCTGAACGTGTATGTGCACACAGAATTCACCAAGAAAGTGTGTGTGTGTGTGTGCGCGTGCGCGCACTGCGTAAGAGTAAATGCCCAGGTAGTGAGTTAAAGGTATGGTCAGTCATTCTTGATAACTTCGAGCTCCAATAAAAACAGTGTCGCTCCGCGGTCCTCCGCGGCGGCGCATCACACATTGAAATGCATTGTGAAGCGTAGTGCTATACGGCTTAGTTGATACAAGCAGTGTTTGGCCCTTTGTCTGTTTATGTTGCTATTTACGGAGCCAGGGCTGTGTAGAAGTATCAGATCATTGTTTCAGCACGCACAGAGAACGGTAAGATATCGAAATGCGAGGTGATATTCGTTGAACTTGACAAAAAGTGGATTATCTTACAATTAGCTTAGCTGACTATACCTTTAAGTGTTAGTGTGTACCTGTGTATACCGCAGCAGGTGATACAGAGTGTGCGCGTGTGTGTGTACCTGTGTATTCCAGAGCAGGTGATACACAGCGTGATGCCCAGGTTGATGGAGGCCCAGTCGGGCCCGGCCTCCCCACAGTCACAACACTGGTGGTTGCCCTCGATGGCCTGGACCTCCTGCAGGGCCTCACGCCCCGCGCTCTCCTGCTCCCCGACCCCTCCTCCTCCTCCTCCTCCCCCTCCTCCCCCTGTGCTCCCTAGTGACACGGAGCTGAGCCGGTTCCTCTGGCACGCGCACACACGCACACGCACACACACAAACGCACACACACGCACACACGCACGCACGCACACGCACACACACAAACACACACACGCGTGACAGTGAGTACATTTGTTTATAGAGTATCAAATCTGTGTGTGTGTGTCCTCCTCACAGTGCTCTGTGTGTGTGTGTGTGTGTGTGTGTGTGTGCTCACAGTGCTGTGTGAGTCCTCCCTGCGTTCCTGGAAGGCTGAGGCGATGCTGTTTTGAACGGCACTGATCCAGGCCTGCTGTTGCCTCTCTGAGTCGGCCTGCAACATGCAGCTCCTGCACACACACCCACGTACAACGCATAAGCACACACATGCACGCACACACACACACGCACACATACAACGCATAAGCACACACACACGCACACACACCCACGCACACATACAACGAATAAGCATGCACGCACACACACCCACACACACATACAACGCATAAGTATAAACGCACACACACCCACGCACACATACAATGCATAAGCATACACGCACGCACACATAACGCATAAGCATACACGCACACACAAAAACAGTTTTGACAGTTTCCAAACAAACTCAAGACAGAGCCGACGCTTCACACGCACGCACCATCACCCCCCGCTTCCCCCGGTTTGGGTGGTTTCCAAACACAAACTAGATGCAGGGCTAATGCTCCTCACACACACACACTCACTTGGAGGGGGAGACCACCTCAAAGCAGCAGCGTCTGTCGTCACTGTTGGTTTTGACTGTACAGAGACGCAGGTCCTCCACCACCACTGTAGGCTGGTCCTGACACACACACACACCCACACACACACACGTATTTGTGATTTCTTGTGGAGCGCACACATGGGCACACACAATAGCACACACAGAGGTCGGAGCAAAGTGTAAGCCGGGACCTTCTGTGTGTGTGTGTGTGTGTGTGTGTGCGTATTTTTTATAATGTCCATTTGTATTTATACGTGTGAAACAAATAAAAGAATCGGAACACACTGTGCTCAATAACAACAATAATGACCATTTGCTTTTCAAAGCCTTTACCTTAAATTTCTTCTGATAAACCAGTTGGTTCTTTTGGATTGAAAACCAGCGCCTGAAATCAACGGAAGAAGACAAAAAGCAGATGTAATATAACGTTTGAATGCATTAATACGTACTCAAGAGTGAATACATTGAGAAATCAATATTCTCCAAAGGAGCAAACCCTGGTAAGTGGCACATAGTTCAAAAGAACAAGTCGAGCAGAAAGCTTTTGGAAGGTACTGTTAACATGCAGTCGAGTCCAAGTGTTTCTTAACCCAAGCACACCCACAGAGCATAACAGGAAGTAAACATAACTACGCTACGCTAAGCAGAGCGCGTTGTGTGAGAGTCTATTATGTAGGTCAGGGCTGTACCTGCTCCAGGTCTTGAAGGCATTGCTAGCTCTTTTATAGAGGTAGCCCTCCATGGCTATGCCGTTAGCTGCATCCGCGTTGAAATCCATGATGGAGTCATCATAGGACACGTCCTAGCAACAACATTAGATTACAGATACATTGGGAGGGATGATAAGACAGTGGACGGTCCAATGTGGTAAGACCATCCTGATTATTATTATTTTATCAGTCTGGAAACTAAATTTTCTAATTAGTTTTTGGTTGAGTTGGTCAAATCAAATAATTAACAGGTGACTTGCTCCACCTTCCACTAATCAGAAGAAATGGTTGATGGTAGCACCGTTCTGATCAGACCCTTTCAACCAATCAAAAATGACCCATGTGGGGTTGAGATGTTTGGTTGATGAACAATTTGTTCAAAAGACAAACATCAAACAAAGTGAGTTAGTTCAACTCTGTACACCGATTCATTTGACTGCCTTAACTGGAATATAAGTCTGCTGCTTTAAAACCAGCTGACAAGCGGTTTTCAGTTAATACGCAAGCCTGATTTGCAACGCGAAGCAAATCCAAGGGGTGGACCTTGTCCAATCAGGATGGTTTCATCAGACTATTAACCCCAATCCGCTTCTTGCAAAATGTAACAATTGTCTGTGCCTCGGATACATGACTCATAAGTTAACTGAAGTGTAGTCGTGGCAACGGGGGTGGGTTCCTACAAGGAATATGTGTTTTACTTTTTTCTTGATAGCGGCATGTTTCTGTTCCATGTCACGCTTTTCCCTGGCAGAGTTCAGAACCAGCTGTGTATGCTGTGAATGAGAGAGAGAGAGAGAGAGAGAGAGAGAGAGAGAGAGAGAGAGAGAGAGAGAGTGTCAATCTGAGAGCTCACA
>JAOEGT010073217.1:0-15863 GCA_025447795.1 Speoplatyrhinus poulsoni
GTCCCTTGCTGAAGCTGCTGCCCCCGCGACCCGACTCCGGATAAGCGGGAGAGGATGGATGGATGGATGGATAAACCCTTGACACTATTTAGCTATTAGCTAAACTATGTAAATAAAATTTATAAAGCCAGTCGAAAACTGCATGTAGAGCAGAAAGGCCAGCTTTTTCAGAGGTTTTTAGCTCAGAAAAACGTTTTCGCGCAGAGCTCTACAGTATGTAAAAAAGCATAAAAAACGCGAAGCAATTTGGGGAAAAAAATGGACTCCAGGCAGAAACAATTGTTTTCCACGAGCAGTGTCCTTCTCGCATGCAGTGTGCAGACATTGTAAGCTCCCGTGTCATTGATTAGCATGCGGTCGGATCCAAAGCGAATTCACTCCGCTTCAGCTCTACGTGCAGTGTGCAACAGACTGCATACAGTATGTGTCGTCCCTGCTTCTATATCCTCCTCATGCCTTTCATAGGCTGCTGATTGCAGCTTGGCAGGTAATCCACACTGCAGAGCCTCTAAAGTTAAACTATTCTCAACATTCACATTGTGGATATTTCAGTACAAATAGTGCCTGCTGCAATATTGCCGTGAGCATCAGTGATGATCATGTACATCCTTCCATTGAAAATACATTAAGTGCAGTTACTGAATGGCCCTTAAATTACAGTAGTGCATTTACAGTCGGATACTGCCAGTTCAAACCTTATACTCGCTCATATACTGTAGTACGGTGTGTGTGTGTGTGTGTGTGTGAGAGATAGATAGATAGATAGATAGATAGATAGATAGATAGATAGATAGATAGATAGATAGAAAAATAAATTTTGCTCTGTTGGATTTATATGATTGCTATACTCTTTCTGTGTAGTATAGCAATTGGCAATACAATTATGGGTCGTTCATTTATTTTGAAATTCACATGTATTCCATACATCTAAAAATGTTTGGCTTCCATATTGGTTATGACATTATGTAGGTTTGTTAGGGTAGCAAGCAATTGTAATGTGTTTTGTGGCTGCAGACTGTATCACCACCCTGCTGGCATACTGGTTCAATGTTCAAACTGTGGAAGCAGCTCTTTGGAGCATAGCCAAGGTGATTATATTGCCCTTTACCCCTGAAGGAGGCCTTGATTCAGGAAACGAGGTGAAGCTGGGTGAGGGCAACTCGATTAGTGTTAATCTGGGTCTGTAGAAGGAAAAAGCTTGGCTTCATTATTCAACACGCCTCACACCCACTCTGCCCCCCCTTACCCCCTTCTCTTCTCTTATGTGTTTGTAATGCACCGCCCACGTAAGCCTTCCAAAATGGTTTGTGGGTAAATTAAAGTGCTGATAAATTATATAATTTCCATGGCCAGAATTAATGTTGGAGGATTGAGTGTGTCATATAAAGCAATTTGTGACTCCACTTTGTGTATGTTGTGACAAAAGGCACATGCATGAATTTCTCAGTGTGCTTTTTGTTTTATGTCATATTATTATATATCCAGAGTGACATTTGTTTTATAAAGAATCCAAATCTTCCAGGTTGGAAGTATTCTTCCAAATCTTGATGTGAGCCATGTGGAGTTAATGTGTTTTTTGATTAGGATTTGCTTGCCAAACCTTACAATTTTGCTCCCAATAATGAATGTATGATCCACGTTTTCCCACAGTGGAGTATGGGGGCAATATTGTGGGCAACCTCTTTTCCCCCCAACTGAATGCAAAACCTGTCAAGAGACACTGACGTCAGTATTCAGAACAAGTTGAGAACAGAGAGCAATCCCATTGTGAACACACACAAAAAATAAAAGGTGTGCACAGTAGACATCTTACCCCATTATTCCCACCAGTATAATAACTGGACAAACTACTGGGGCCGGTTCGATCCTAAGATTGGGTGTAAAGTGTACCTTTACCGTAATTTCCCGACTATTAACCGCAGTTTATTAAATATTATGTCATCGAGTTGGAGGCATTTTTATGAAAATAAATAAATAAATAAAACATCTGACATGCGCTAGCTAGGCTATGTAAATTATGGTAGGTTACTAGTGTTTGCTACTGTGTTATAAACAAGCCAAATCACCAACAAATGGCATGGCTAAAAAAACGTCTTTAAAATATATCTGTGCTTGCTTGCAGTAGATACATGGACATGCTCAAGTTATGTGTATTTTGTGAAGCTTCCTACTCAAAATATATACTGCTGCCATAGGGATTGACCTGGATTTCACTCAAAAAAGGCCAAATAATTTTCCTTTTCTGTTCTACATTTATTTCTAAGTTCAGTTTGGGTTGCTAGAGGTGGCCAGGTAATAGGCATATCCATTAATCAGTAGGAAATAAAAAATAAAAAACACACAAAATCATGTTCTTTTTCTGTTCATAATTTAAGTTCAGTTCAGTTTGTGACCGCCCCAGTACCGTAGCGGTAGCGGTACTGGGCATTAGTCAGTAGGCTACCAGCAGGTATAAAGCAACGGCGCTGTCTTTAGAGAAGTAGGCTGCATAATCTCGCCAGATCACTATTAAGCTTAAAGCGAAACGTGTGTTTGGCGTGTAGAGTTCAAAGATGTTATATTCGCCCTGATCCGTTTCTCCGTGTGTCTCTCAAATTGAACGGGCTGCTTCCTTCCGGGTGCCACTTTCTATTATATCTAGCAATCATCAATGTGGAATACTGTTATTTGTTGTTGTTATTGTTATTATAGATGGCAGTATAAAATACCACATTTGACGTAAGGTTGTAAATTATTGAATGACCACCAATGTTGATTTTAAGTTATCGAGAAGAAAAACTGTTAGATTCAAACATTACCACTGAAGGGCAAGGGAAACAATATCTGTTGCTTGCTTTTGAAAACAACTAAGGATTGAGACATAACATTTGACACGCAAGTACATTTACCATAGGTAGGGTGACCCTATGCGTCCTCTTTTTGGGCCCTTAAAAATTTGTCTGGGCGGGTTTTTCTAAATCGACAAAAATGGCCTGGATTTGTCTTTTTCTTTCATTTGTGCATTTTTGCATTGAACTGGGTTTTGCCGACTGACCAATTCCGATTACAGACTGTAAGAGGCAGCAATGCGCTGTTTCGGTGCCCAGTCTTCCTGAAATCAATAGAAGAACGCACTTCACAAATCAGATTCGTCTTGCGAAGAGCGTGATATGTAGTTGGTGTCAACTAAAAGGACGATTGATTCAATCTAGGCCTATGAGGCTGTAAATTACAAAAATCGATTCACTTTCAAAATTTAAATCAGTGTGTGTTACGTAGGCTACCACAACCAGTCTTCTTTTCGACGTAAATGTAATCTTCCTACCGTTTATATGGGATAGCAATGTTAAATGCTTATCTACGATGGACCTTACACCTAAAGATAAGGACTTACGTTAGAATTATTTTTGTATTGCAAACTAATATTTTTTAGTAGTAGTAGAATAAATTAGAACTATAACATTTTAGGTCAGTGCTGAAAAAGGTGTGCACAAATGTCCTGGTATCGAATTGTGCATAATTTAGATTATATGGGAGAAAAGATTATTGTGGTATTTGGTTCAGTCAATAGAGTCTTCCCTTCAATCCCCTCTGGTGTATTCTGCCATGGCTGATTGGATAGCCATAGAGGCTTCTAATCCTTTTAACACTGCTACAGCACAATACTCTCACAGAGACTTCAGTGACACAACAATGTTCAGCATTTAGTCTCTTCCCAGACCATGAACACAATTTTGCAAACACACCACACACAAACCAATAATCATGCACATTCAAACTTCCATCCTTGAAAATGATGCAAGTATGAAGCCCTGTATTGCAAAGCTACAAAAGTAAAAAATTAAGAATGATGAATGAAATAGCTTCAAAAAACAAAAACAAAAACCCACACCCAGGAGTAATGCCTATATGGTTAAGGTTAAGAACATTATTTCTTTCTAGAGACACATATGGTATAGTTGGAAGACCATTATTGATAGGTATGTCTGTGTAATGCTTGGTTATACAGGATTTTGCATGCATACTGCAATTTTTTATGTCACCCAGGATAGTGAGATAAGCAACATAGAGTAGCAGCTTTTGGGGTGGTTCTATTAATTAGCCAAATTGAAAGCCAAATTGAAAGCTTAAAGCTGGGCTTATCAAAGATTCAATACACAACACAAAACACAAGTGCCTCTTAAATTAGGCGATCATCTTAAGTGAGAAAGCAGTATTTAAGATCTAACTATCCTTACTTTGAGTCTCTGCTGCTCAAGCTGGTGTCAAGTGCGCAAAGAACCATTGATCCAGATAATTTGACTCACTAAGTGTTGCACTTTTGTGCTTATAAACCAGAGCTTTACGAAGTGGTACATTTATAAATGTTTGGCTTTGTGGATTGATTAATGTTGATTATTGTGTCATAGGCTACTTGCAGATTGTCATTTAGTAACAAATTAAGGATAAACTTTACAGAGTGAGTCTCTTTCTCAAGCTGGTGCACATGATCAAATTCCTGCAAGATCATATCCTGCAACTCTTTTCTCCTTTTGACCATAGTAGTAGTCCTACATAAGTCAGATGTGTATGTTAAATGGCACTGTAAACAAGTTCAGTACCTACAGTAGCTGACTTGTTTTGGAAGAGATGAACTCGAGAGTACTTGCCTTTGTTACAAGAACGACAGAAATGGCATACTATGAAAATGGGATTACAGAGTGGAGATGTTGTAATGGTGGTCGACAGCACAACTCCTCGTGGATCCTGGCCTCTTGGAAGAGTACTCGACATCCAAACGGATCATGGTGGACTAACGAGAGTTGTCACACTCAGATTAAGACAGGTGTCTTGGTACAACCAAGATCAAAGCTCTGTCTGCTTCTTGAAAATTCCTGAAAAGTCAGAGGTCACAACTAGGAGCATCGCCTTGCCCGACAAAACATTAGATAAGTGTACAGTACAGTCACTTTATTGTTTTACTCCTAGGCACATGAATGGCAAAGGACGTAGTCTGCATTTAGGTAATTGTTGCCTTGTTGCCAAGGCCCACAATTAGGGGCAGGTGTGTAAGAGCCGTTATTCTGTGATACATCAGTATGCCACTTTAATACCTTCATGGTCCTTCTGTTATAATATGTCAGACAACAAAATGGATTTGATGATTGTATTTATGTTGGTGTGAGTGTGTCTCTCTGTAGGACTACTGTGAAAGACAATGCGTTGGCGCAGGCCAGGGGCTGGCTGAAGCGAGCGGGTCATTGACCGTGCTCACTGCTCACACACGGGAGGCAGCTGAAGCCTGTGGACATTATGTTTAAGTTAAATTACTGCTGTGTTATTTTCAGTTTCTTATGTTTTCCTTAATAAATGTATAGGCAAAAACAGTAACATATTTTTATTCAGACAAATGCATCCAGCCAAGCACCCAGCTCCAGTCAAAGTCAAATAGATACTCTTCCATTGATTAGCGGATAAGTTACCCGCCTCGAATCCTGCTTGAATCAAACTTGAAACTTACTTTAAAATAGTTAGATTAGTTGTAGAGGGCTGTAATGTAATGCCCATCAACATTTGCAAATAAAATGATAATGATATAACCATAGAACTATATACTGTAAATAATAACATTTAGTGGAATATTGTTCTGGAGACGCGTGATGCGGTTTATAAAAAACGAGTGCACACCACATGCACGCAAATGGAAACCAGTAGAGACATACAACACTGGTCCTCTGTAACACTTCACAACAAACAAACTTCCCTTAGGCAAAGTCTGCATAAATGCAGACTTACAGCAAAGGGGCATAAATAACTCGAAAACTGCACGAGAAGTTGAGAACACTCAAGCACTTCACCTGTGACAGCTATTATAAACCCTCACAGACTTAACAAGAACGCGTCGGAGATGAAGTTATAGGAATGCTGTGCAAAGCATATTATTTTGCACACTTTGTTTAGATTATTTATCAAACATATCTCTGCATTTCTGCTGAATTATGCTGTTTTGAAAAAAATAATTATTAATTATTAGCAAAATCCTATTGTCTAGTCTGTAAGGAAAATGCTTAGACACTTAAATGAGCCGTTATAGCCCTAAACATGTTTTGTTATTGTCATATGTGCCTTGGAGAAGACTTTACCAGGGAGGCGTGTGTCGAAGGGTGACAGTTAAAATCGAAAAAGTTTGGAATATTTACACAAATGTTCTGAATTGTTTTGTAGCGACAATAGGCTACTATATTAATATAAGAAGTATCCCGCTGTTTCAGTTAAAAGTCTTCTCTCCCTGCTTCCCTTGTCGACTCTGGATTATATAGTCATTCCACACTTGTCTTTCGTGTATGCTTGTATGTTAAAATACCATAATATTGCTTATCACAATTATTTCTGGGAGAACTAATTGGCCAACAAAAATAGTTATCTTGACAGGCCTAGCCAGTTCCTTAAAGACTAGCAGCTCAAATCTAGTTTGAGCTGCTTTCTCTCCACGCGCTCTTACAAATGAGCTTTACAGACAGAATGGAAAATGCCACCCCTTGTCCACAGATGATGAGAGACTCATCATACCACAAGTAGTTAAAAAAAATGTGCACCACCTTAAATGGAAAACCAGCTGACTATTCTTGTCTGGTATAGACTGTAACACACACACACACACGCACACACACACACACACACACACAATTAATTCAATATTTAAAATACAAAAAGGAAATGAATTGAATTATTCACTGGAGACACACATTTGAATATATAGAGATATGATTATATTATGCGAGACACATGGGTGAGATTCTAGTTATGGAAATCAGTGTAGTTCTATCAGGTGCAGGATTTAATTGAAAAGAAAAAACAGATATAATGCTATTTGGCTTTTATTGTCACAGTAAACTTTACTGACTCAAGAGAGATTAGTGAACAGATGTTTAATGCCAAAACAATATCACCTGAATGTCTGAAATGGTTTGCTAGGACAGACTTTGTAGGACACAAATACCACCATTCAGACCCCACAAGTCACGAGGGAGCATGTAACTAGGGCATTAAGTCATCTCCTCTTTCTCCTATGCCAAATCCCCTAGGCACAAGCCCTAATTAATCTACCATGCTCTGACCTATGGCAGTAGAGGTGTCTCCATCTTGAACCGTTACTGCAGCAAGAAGTTTACATTGTCAATATTTCCATTTTAAACTTTGTTGCTGGCACATATTATTTTTTCAGATGCAAATTTCCTGCCATCCGAAGAACAGATATCCTCAGACTACCAATACTTGTCTTTAGGTCTAACATGTCAATTGGTTCTTACAGTAATTTATACATTGTTAGATTTCTTGACACATATTCAATTTTGACAGCCTTTTGAGAGTTTATACATTAAATTATTTACTAATGATTCATACTGAAGGATTTGATACATGTTTGTAGACTGGCACATTTTCTGTATGCTTATAAGTCCATTATATATATATAAACACTTATATACTGTATTTTTGTAGCATTATTACTGGTCTCTGTAATCGTGAAAGGTTTTGCATCTTTGCTGTGTAATGAATCAATCAGTAGACATTGCAATCACTGATCAGCTATATTTGACTAGATATTTGACTAGATAATTCTATACAGATATTGTATTATTATTATTAGTAGTAGTAGTAGTAGTAGTAGTATTAATATTATTTATATACATATATTGTTATTTCTTTATGGTCTCCTTTCCATCATGCTTAATTTGTAAGGCCAGTGAGTCAGTTCATCACTAAAGCTACAATACTGTAACTGTGAAAATACTGATTATGGGATAAAAATTGTATAACGGTTAGGTGAAACAAAAGTTATTTCTGTTAAGATTGAGGGTTGATGCAAGGACATACATTACAGCATCAATTATTTGTATTTTAGTTTATTAGGCATGGTATATGCTAAATACGGTATACTCCATCATAATGTTAGAAAACAATACAAACAAAAAACATTGTGGCATGGCATTGTTGCGGTTAAAGTTTTTTTGCGTAGAAAAGCAATAATTTCAGTGTGTGTCAGAAGTGTCCCAATTACATAGAAAAAGTAAGTAATAGATCCCCACACCAATTAACTTGAATTCAACACTTTTATTAGTAATGTTTTGAGCCCAAACAGATCTTCCTCAGACTGTCCAATTGAACTATATGTTTGCCATACAGCAGGCAACAATAACCAGCCAATACAATAATGTATGTTCAAAGGCCAACTTACCATTAATAGTATAATACTGTAATATAGTAGACTATTAGAATTCCGACAAATGTTATGGTTTTCTTAACTGGTATTATTGTTAATATGGCATGATCCCATATGTTACTAGGTTAGTATAAGCAGCAGTATCTTGCTGTTTATGAGATAAACAATGGGTGCTGCCATCCGCCCTTTGAGCCATGTGGAATTACATACAGTAGCTGGAGACTAAAGTCCACTATTATTCACATATATAACCTTGAGATGGTCCCTATTTATTTTCTGAACACTAATATAGTTAAAGTATGATCAATATCATCACGTATTCACAGTTAACATTAAGGATTGTACAAAGTGCAATGGGACCTTTGTAAGCAAGTACACTGGAAAACAGTGCCGGAGACTCAATTAACAATCACCTCATGACAACCTAGCGGTGAAGTGAACTTAATGAGTTCTGACTACATATTTTTACAAATAACTGAGGATAAAGATTAAATGATCTGTTCCTCTTAACAGTTACGTCAACTCACTGACATGACATTTTGATATTAAATACAATATTTAAATACAATCACGTTTCATTTAACATCCCACATTGTTAGCAAGAGGTTAGTATGAGACACTGCTAGTAGCTTAGAAAGGCTAAAGTAACAAAAGCAGGCAAACTATAAAGAAAAACTAATAATTGTTTGAATGAAGAACATTTTGAATATCACTGTTAGATTACATGGACTGAAAGATCATTATGTGGGTGAGAAATGCAAACATCAAACCGGTTGAAAACATGTTTGGCTGTGAGTGTTTTAAACAGCCACGGGTAACCCCCTCAATCCAGTTCAAGATCTCAGACCTGTGCTACTGTGTCACACTGTCCAAGCAGGAGGATATTGAAAACACAATAAAAGAAGATCACAGCTTCTAAAATAATTTACGGTGACTCAGAGCCGTTCGGTTACATTTGTAAAATTAGGAAATGCTTGCCCAGTCTATGTCTCCATCCCTGTGGCCCTCACCTCTGCTCTGTCCCAAGCCAAAAGGAGGACAGCAGAGATAATGACCAGGCTGGAAAACATTCAGCATTATAAGACAAAATTAAATTGATTTGAAAATCCTACATCTGTCTGTGCTGGAGCAGGGAGGATTACCGCACTGATTAGTCCCAGGCCAAGCCCTCTCCCGCCCCATCCTTCCTTCCCATTACGCTCACTCGCTTTCTGTTGACTTTCCATTTTGAGAGTTGCTCTGTCCATGTAAGTTTCCCTTTTCACGCCCCTCTCTATTGTCATTTTTACTTCATACATCTCTTTCTCTTTGTCTCCCTGAATAAAGACAAGAATCCTGCCGCTGTGCAGGAATGGTGAACGATAGAAAGAAATGGAGAGAGAGAGAAATTAAGAGATCTGGAGATGTAGAGATGCCTTAGGGAGGCTGTAAATTATTAAAAAAATAAAGAATAAGCACTCAGATCTGATGAGCTGTGGAGATAGGGGTCCCCAGAGGGCTTGCCATCCCAAATGATGTTGCACTGTTGCTCTCTATCCGGATATCCAGACATTGATCTGATTCTGCACTTTGAAATGGAGCCTTTACTGTATTATACTCAGTATACTGTATAATACAAGCCCATTAATGGGAATGGAACTATCTTGGGACTTTATAAATCAAGGTTGATATAATGAACAAAATCAAACTTTGCAATTCTCTTTCATGATGACGGAAATTAGTTATAAGAGATATTGACATTTTTATGTGTTCGTTGCACTAATTAACTTCCAGTTTGCAGTACTACATATGTGTTAATATTGATCAATATTGATCCACATGTTATTTCCTGAGAGATCTTCCCAGAACAATAAATCAAGGTATCATACATAGTGTGTCAATTTGAAGTCCTTGTTAGGATAAATAAACTGACAAAATTTTACAATGATGCATTTTACAGTGTCACAACAGCACAGCCATACTCCAAATGTCACAGTATGAGTATATTATACTCCCTGGTGCATTCATTATAGCTTAATACAGCCATGTAACAGCAAAACAATGTTGTCCTGAGAAAATAAAAAGTATTTAACCATCATCATCACTCTCGTTGTAATCATTAAGTAAGTTACTGTATATGTCTATGTCTTTTTATATGGCTTTGCATTTCTAAATAAATAAAACATTCTAATGACTGCAGATCAAAACAGACACACAATGACATACATGCATTGTGCTTTTCTCCTTTAAGAATGGGCATGTTAACTACTGCACGTAGACTACACCCAGTGCAGCACATACATTATCTCACACTGGAAATGTCCGATACCTGTACATTTCAACAGCCATAAAATATTGTATTAAAGGTAAAGTCAGCTATTGCAAGCTAATTGTAAGCTAATACACATTTTGTCAAATTCACCAAATATCTTCTTGCATTTCACTATCTTACTGTTCCTTGTGCACGTTTAAAAAAAAGAAATCATACTTCTACACAGCCCTGGCTCCGTAAATAGGAACATAAACTAAACTGTAGTAATACACTTTTCTTCACAACGCGTTTTGATTTGTGGGGCGGCACCGCGGAGGGCGCAGAGGAATATTGTTTAGATTTTAGCTCGAATTTAGCAAGCGTTCCTGAGAATGACTGACCCTGCCTTTAAGTAAGAGAAGGTGTCCTTATTTTGTATTTTGGCCACATGTTATGGCACAATGAAGCAATCTTTGAAAGATGGAACGGTCTGTCATATTGGGCTTTGTCTGTGAATGCAAATATGGATTGTATGTCTACAGCACCTTGGATTTGATTACTTTCATGTGTGTGTGTATGTCATACTGAAGCCTCCAGCAGATTTCAAATATGGGAGGTCTTCTTGTACCTAAATTAAAATTAAAAGGAAAGGTACCATTGTTTGTTGTGGCGTGGCTGTTCCGCTGGCAAAGCACAAATGCAGAATAATCTAATTTTAGATTAGATGTTTACATGAGTCGTTGCAATTAACCGGAATAGCTGTTAAACACGGACACATATAGGCTTGGCAACGTAACGTGTGTTCTGCTAGCAAAAGGGCTAAAACCGGCTAGCCTTTGGCACATGGGGTGAGTGAAGCTATTTATGACTGGATTTAAGGCTACAGGTGATGTCACCGTAGCGCCTATTAACTTATTTACGTGTCACAATTGTTTTGTCCAGACTTTGTACAGCAGCTGTGCAGAATATGGCCTCGTCTCCAATCAATTTGGCATTCACATACACTTAGGGCATGCACAGAATAACGCAACCAGAAAGTAATACAATTTAACGGTTTACATAGTAGAATTATTGTTTCAATCAGGTTATGGAACGGGTTATACTACCCCTCTGCTTCCGAATGAAAATTCAATGCAGATTGACCTTTTTCTTCAGATTGAGGTGTTTATATGGAACATTTTCATTTGGGTTGGGCTTTTAACCTTATATAATAACCAGATTAATAGGGTCCATGTTAATGCAACTAGTGTTTTCCTTATGTTCCATAGTTCTGTTGTGTCTGTTCCTGCCCTGTGTTGTCTTATTAGTTGCACTTGTGTCAGGTAATCTTGTCTAATGAGTTTCACCTGCTCTTCGTTGGCTTTGTCCAATGGTCTGTCTTTCCTGTCTATTCTGACAGAATTGGCTTTGTCCATGTGAATATATATCTAAAACTTCATAGCATAATTTTCATTAAGATTATTTTGTATAATGTATAATATTCACCTCTTTACAGTGACCTTAATCAAAAAAACTTTTCAGATACAGTTGTAATTGGTTAATATGCTGTGACTGGAGTCTAGAAGATAACATGTCAAATGTAAACTATAAGAAAATCACAGTTAATCCTGCAAAATAAGTTATCATAATTGTATCAAAATGATCTAGACATAGGTCTAGATACCATTACAATTTTAAACTTCATGAAGAAATCAATAAGAACTTGAATGTGAATTAAAAACAGCCTTGAAACCTACCCTGACTAACCTTTTATTTGCTTTTCTTTGGACAAAACACTGGTGCGCATTTGTTCACCTGAGCCTTCCCAATATAGTGAGTTTAAAAAAGATATAGTAGATTAACCCCACGAGTAACTGGCAAAGTACACAGGGTCAAGTGTTAAGAGTTGTTGTTGCAGCAACACATTCTCACTCCCAACTCGTCAAAAATTGCAGCTTGGTCAAGGACCTTTCTCGTAACTTTTCGAAACGTTAGAAAACCTTTGGCGTTTTAGGATGAAGACTTCGGTCATTGACTGTTACGGCAAGACTACGGAGCTACCACCACTGGTTTATTTTAAGCCATATGGGCATGCAGTTTCAGCGCAAGTATTAGCTCCTGGTTGTAGATAAATAATCAATATACAATCGTGACATGCTAAAATGTAATTACTTGAAATCATAGGCTACACACAGCTTACACTACACCAAAATATAACTGAAACTTTTAAATTTTATGATTTCAAGTGGGGGGCGGCGCCCGTAACAAAGTTATGCATTTGCTTCAAAGTTTGAAGGAAGCTATCTGGAAAGCTGTAGAAGACCTACGAGGCGTAGATTAAAAGTAAATCCACCTTGTTTTATATGTAAATGTCTGTCACATCATTTGGAGTCTGTTATGCTCTGATACATGCTTATGTGACGCCAGCGGAGCTGCAGTGTTATGAACCAGTGATGTGATGTTTAGATTCAATTTATGCATGTCATGGTTACTATTGAAGACAGTGTTTTTCTGATAATACTCGTTTATTGCAGTATATGGATTATTGCTGTGCCTGGGATTGTATAGATTTCAGCATGGGTGTCACGTGTCCGGGTCCCAAAAAATAGGCCTATCTGTAAAACATGCGTCCCCCTATTTCCGACACGCTTCATTGAACAGGATATTTTTAAAACATTATTGGAAAAATTATTGTGTTGGTTAGACATTCTGAATGTCTGTTTCAATTACTTTTCGGTTAATCGTCCAGCGCTAATATATACCCATCTATTCTGTCTCTTGTGGTGTTTAACATGCACCCTCCACTTTGTCCTTGTCTTTCTAGGGTCAACACAGGGACACATAATCTAGCCTGATTTGTAGACCTCACACCGTAAAATCAAATTGCCTGAATTGATGGTGGAGTCCTTACGACACAAACTCACACAAATACAAGTTGCCTTGCATTGAAGCTTTCTGTGTTCACATGTTGACAAAGACACAGCATGAATCTTTTGTGCACTGAGACAGATGAAAGAAGTTATTGTTGCATTAGGATTTGGAAATGTTAGCGGTGCCAAATGGAGAGTATGGCTTTTTAGTTTAACAAATAAAGTTAGATGTAAACTACAATTTACAATACTCCTGTTAGGTAGAATTCAAGGATACCAAACACAATGCTGCTGCCACAGTTCAACCAACAATGCTAGACTCGGTACAAACTACTCTTATTGATATCCGGAAATCCATTCTGCTCTTTTCAGCTGTTAACATGTTTCCGACAGGATATCCATGACATTGGCATGTAACGCTCACACACTACAAGCCGCACAACTTCATTGGAGCCTCCAATAACTCAAGTCAAACAGCAGCTGATTCAAACGAGTCATCGCTCCGACTACTGCCAAATCGTGCCAAAAAAACACCATGAATGGCCATCAGAATGTCTGCCCATAATTCCAAGTCAACATCACAAAGTTCCCACAGTACTAGCCCTCCTCCTGTAAAGTTGTGGTCTGTGCTCACGGGTTTGGGCTTTTAATTATTTGAGCAGTGCATACTATTAACGTATAATAATATTATTAAGTGGTACAGTAGGTTGGTTTTTTTCCACATTCTTTTACAGTGTGATATCTAGTGGAAGACAAAGTAGTAGTACAGCAGTTTGCTGATATGTGTTTATAATATTGTATGTAGGACATTCAAAAGTGAAGTTAGTGTTGTGTGGTGTAATCGACACCAGTGTGTGTGATACCATTACAGAGCCAGGTCTGTGCAGGAACACCAGATTTATTTTCACACACAGAACAGACATCTGGCGGACCATAAGATGGTATTCGCTCAGTTTGACAAAAAAACTGTATTGGATTAAAGTTATTTACAACACCTTTAACTGTGCCCTATAGAATCTGTACACTATTTAAAAAATACATACTGTATATACCTACAGCAAGAAATAACTATTTTTTATGTTAAGATATATTGGAATAATTTCATCCTGAGCAGAGAATGAAATCACAGTCCATGTGTGAATTGTAACCCTAAGCTTCTATGCTATTTATGTTTATATCATCCGGACCGGACACGCATGCATGATTGTCTCTGTGTGTGTGTGTGTTGCCCTGAAGCATTGGTTTTTGTTTATGATGTAGGTGTGCTTAGTGTGACATCTTCTGGCAATAAAGTCATATAAAGGCACTTTAAATTGATAGTCTGTTGAATGTTAATATATTTGAATTGATCTTATGTTCAAATAGTTCAATTACATTTTGCTGAAAGATGAATTATGACAATAATGATGATGATGATGATGATGATGATGATGATGATGATGATGATGACAATGACATCATTGTCATCATGGTTAACCACAGCAAGAAAGTATGTACTGGTGAAATATCTCAGTGAATTAAATGTGTTTCCTTCAAAGTTTTGTGGTTTGTATAGTACCAGTTTAGCTATTTATTCAGAATGACAAAGCCCCTGGTAAAAACAAACTCCCTTTCTCATTTTGATAGTGAAGCATGTTGTGTGTTCTGTCACAGCAGTGTTGGCCACATACTGTTTCTCCATTCTGGCACCTCTCCTCTTGTGCTGTGAATGTCACGACTGCAGCCACAGGCCCAACTAAAGGAGTGCAGGTTATATTACACCCCCAGGTCAACAATATCCCGTCAGCCCTCACAAAAGGCCGCTTATGGAATCAGATACACTCTCTGGCTCGACAAATTACTAGCCAATGGCCTCCTACCCCTGCTCAAAGTTCTCGCATTTTAGCCCTGTTTTTTTCCTCTCCCCTAAATCCAATTCATCACATGGAGACTAGGTGTGAAAATTTCTGTTTTCCAAAGGGGCCACAGCGGTCAAATTTGACATGTATTCTTGTATGACTGACAATATACGACTGATCACAAATGCAATAAGATAATTATGTACCCCACACTCAGATAGGACATGGGAAGAATCAGTGGCCAATAAACAGCCGTTATAAAGATAAAATAGTAATTTGTCTTTCAGGAAATGCTTTAACTCACCCCAATTGATTAACAAAACACTTTGCAGGACGACTCAAAGGATGAATAATGCAAAGGCATGACCAATTGGATTTTGAAAGTGAAACAAATAGCAGTGACTCCTGTAGAGTTCAATAGTGACTAGGACTAATTTCTTCAGCAGGTAATTGAATGGATGGCACCTATTTCCAAGATGGGTTACAGTTTGTCTGCCCGTGTGTGTGTGTGTGGGTGTGCTTGTGCATGAGTGTGTGCATGCATGTGTGCATACAGACCTATGAGTTTGTGAAAAAGCATCCTCTGGACGCCAGGATGTGCTGAGGCAAAGGGTGTATCTCATAAATGCATTATAAGTGTAGGCTATTAGACGAGATTGTGTGGCGCTAACGGCAACACTGTGAATACACTGACTGTGACAGTGTAAAGACCGACAAAGTGGGGTATGGAGAGAGAGAGAGCGAGAGAGAGAGAGAGAGAGTGTGAG